>JBAMJR010000132.1:1012500-1312500 GCA_038501785.1 Myoxocephalus aenaeus
TTTCAATGGAGCAACACTGACCCCTACTGAAAAAAAGGCCATTTATCAAATGCAATGTGTCAGTATAGCAGTATGATGCTGCTAATCAAAGCATTTCATATGAAGCCTTTGAAAGGCTCAAAGGATAATAGGTTTTCAACAACACATTTTAATTCATATAAAGGACACTTCACTTTCTCACTTTTTATCTCATCATGTTGATAAGTGATGCTATATCCTTGCAAGTGTATCATTGAGACTCAGCAATAACGATTAGAAACGGTTTTAATGAACTAATGTGAATGATTCTCTTTGAAGATTGCTCATTCTTTTTTGTTTTCTTCATATTCTCTCTCAGCAACCTGTTACAGGACACGTTTATCACGTTTGGTTTCAGTGGTATAAACTTTTAATGACCTCCGTCGTTGGCTGCTCTCTTCAGAAGTAATGATAGTCCAGGAGTGTGAGCTGGTGGATTCCTCGCACGGCGCTCAGGGAGCACTGACGACATTTTCAAATGGCAGTTTGGGGATTCAGCGGTATACCTCGGCTGATAGAACCTCTGATGTCAGTAGGTTTTTGATGTGTGGTGCAGTGTGTGTGAGAGCCCAAGTTGGACAGGAAAGACAAGTTTGCTGAAATACCAATACAAATTAACAGTACTTGGGGCCAACCTAAAAAAATTTAGTTTCATAAATAACCAACTGATGTTTCTTCTTCTCTTCATGTTTTTCAAGTAATGTTGTGCTTTACTGATTGCATTGATGCTCATTATGAGCATACCTTTAGGAGAATACTAAGTGTAAGTAAAACAAATAATTTTGGGGTGGAAAATAATGCAGAGTGGGGGGGTTTCTTGAGCCAGCAGCTCTCCGCTCAGGGTGCAAAAGACTCCAACAACCTCAATTGAGAAGATGGGACAGAATGTACACAATGTCTGTAACTTGGTTTATGCAGGTTGAGTTTATTCCTCTCAGCACATGGCAATAACTGAAGGCAACGCAGATGAATGTCTCAACATTTATATCAGCTCCTCTCCTCTCTCATGCGGTTTGGCAGCTAGGAAGTAATAAGACAATGTTTAGAAAGATTTTAGAAACTCATCCTGACAACAATAGGTGCACTGTGGTTTAAACAACCAAACCTTTTAACGGTGTGGTCCTTTTACTAAGTTTAGTGTCAGAGGGATGCCTGAATGTAATTATAGCCCCCAAAAAACTCTGATGACTTTGTTATTGGCCATGTTTCTAGAGACGGCAACACCATTTGGTCTAACCATGATTGATTGATTGCCATGAAATCTGATACAGAATTAATTCGCAGGACTTTGGTGATCCTTTTCTTATAGCGCCACCATGAGGCGGCATCTCTGGTTTTCTTTGAAATTACTTTTCATTTCAGTGCCACTTTCTGGTCAAAAATCCAATCTGTCCAATTTAATTCATGACCAAATTCCTCCAAAACAAATGGAATTCCCAAAAACTGTACTTTGTGTGCACTGCTAAATAGCAAATGCATGCATGCTAATGAGAGAAACTAAGATGGTGAAAATGGTATAAACACCATATCTGCTGTAAGCATGCTGATATCAGCACAGCCCACAGCGTTGTTAGCAAAGTTAAGTCTGGTGAAAGAAAATGCTCTACAAATTGGCACCAATGTCCATTTATGGTAAAAGGAGTAGGCTTTGTAAACTTTTCTTTTACATGAATTACATAGTGGCATGAATACAAAGTTAAAAACTGTTGTTGAATGATGAAAGGTATACTTTTACCATACATGAACATTGCTACTGTTTTGTGGAGATGAATGTTGACCATAAATGGACATCTCATGAACACGAGTAATTACAAAACTGCAGTCAGTTGAAAAGCTGATCTTAAACAAAGAAAACTCTGGTGAAGAAATGGAAGTATGCATAAATATACTGTGCGGACAGATACACATGCAAGAGAAAAATAAATCCACTCTATAAAAGTAAATATATCTAAAGATCACTCTATGCATTGTAAATGCTAACACACAAGTGGCATTTTCCGCTTCTTGACAGGAAGTCGGAGAAAGTAGTTAAACAGAATAATAAAACCGCTGCCTGATGGCAGTGGCGACAGGAGCCGCTGTCTTTTGGGAGTGTGGGTGGGTATGTGCCTACAGCTAAACGAGGGGAAATGACAAGTCAGAGTGGCAATTTTCAATGTTCCAGATCATCGTAGTGCTGCTTCTACCAGCACACACAATAACAATAAATCCATTGATCCAATACGCGTTTGAGCCATAATTGTTCGCACAAAGGACTTCCATAACAACAGTGTGGTGTAGGTGGAAGATGGGGGAGGGAAAGGGACAAAAAGGTTTTTCCCAAAAATAAAACCTTTGGTCACTGTAGTTTTTAGCAAATGGCACACAAACAAGAGTAAATTGTGCATTTGTTAGGGACTATTTTTAGTGACCAAAGTGAGTAGGTTGAGACAGTAAGAAAATACATAAAACCAGCCTTATAGCCTCTGTTTTCTAAATTTCTAAATAAGGTTAGGTTTAATTAAAAGGCCTCATTCAGACCAAAAAGATGGGACCAGGTGACTTTCTAGCATAAGAGTTCTGGTTAGTTTCTGAACGTGTGGGTGAACTATTTAAATGATGATGTCCGCTGAGTAACAAGGTGTTACATACGGGTGATTGGAAAGAGTTTTTTGCTCCAGGGCCCTAATAATACATCCGACTAGCCATGCAACTTTGGAATATCTGAACACTCATGCAATTGTCTGAACATAAATTTTACTTCATACGTTATTATATTGTCAAACATATTCAAGGACAAAATGAAATCGGATTACCACTGAGAGAAAACACTGCAGGCCTTCAGAGTAATTTCAAAGGCCTCGTTAACAAGGATCCGGCCTGACCCTGTGCTGCTCTGGTCCATGCCAAAAAGTACTTTAGGGAGAAGTGTGTAATAAATCACACATGCAAAGCATTTAAAATTACTGAAACAATATATTCTTAGTCATTATGTGAGCAGAGTACAAATATTTAGGATTAAAGGTGGTGTTTTTTCTTACTTCGTCTGTCCACTCCAGGTGCACTTACACACACAGCAAGACGGGTTATGTGATTTCAGAAGCTTTTGCCAGACTTGAAGGACAAACAAGCGTCAAACTGTGAGACTGGCAGGGCAAAGAGTCCAGCACAGCTATTATTACACACATGCACACACAGTGATGAAATATGTGCATGTCCATTGACAGTGTGAACCCTACTGATATGCTAAAGCTTGTTTTATTTCTCTCTCTCTCTCTCTCTCTCTCTCTCTCTCTCTCTCTCTTTCACTACACACGTGTAAAGAGACATATAAATGCATTCTTCATAAATAACTCCCAATGTCAAGGGGCTGGCTCTCAATCCTGTTCACTTTGTATAGAACAGGAGTGCTTATTTGTGTCAAGGGAACATATTCACAATGTATTTGATCTTAACACCAGGAGTTCTCCTGAATGCCACTAAATGCTTTTAGCTGAGAGTTTCCTCTTGAAACCTATTCAGCAGTATTTATCAAAGAATGAAGAGAATGCTAAAAGGATGAGTTGATTTTATTGGAATCAACGAAGGGTTCAAGACATTGCAAACAAGGTCATCTTGTGTTCAAGGTACACAGGGTCAAATACTCAAAAGCTTCCTCGTATTGCTTGGATGATTAACAATAATCAATGTCTTCTTTAAATGAGGATACTTCTAAAGAAAAATAAAATGTATAAATCATTCTAAAGAAAATGTATCTAAGAAATCGGTGAAAATATAAAAGCTGTTTGACATAGAGAGAAATACGGTGATCCAGTGTTAAGTGCATAGCAAAGAAAACTAAAGAGAAAACTCAAATGAAAATAAGGTGTTACGTCAAGAAAATAAGTTTACATAAAGAAATTGAAAACCAACTGAATAGTAACATAATGCTACGTTCACACCAAAAGCTTTTTTGGGTAAGTTTACTCGCTCGACTTTACTCACTCGACTTCATGTGGTCAATTCGCGTCATTCGCTTTTTCGTGGTGTAAAGGGACCGCGTGGCTTTTCTCCGTAAAAACAGTTACTATTGCCGCCATCCACCATTGAAATAACCACTAGTTCAAGGTAGCTTCTAGCTTCTAGCTTATTCTTCTTCTTTTTCTTTTTTAATGCGGATTTATCCAACAAAAGGTGCATTACCGCCACCTACTGGCGTGTCCCACTGACCAATCACAGCGCACGTTAATAGTCACGCTGAATGACCAGCTAGAAGGCCTCCTCATATAGTTTAACCGGCTCTCGATTCCATAAAGAAACAGAGGTGAAATGTGATTGTGAGCAGACCCTTAAAACAAGCAGCCGCGCATGCGCTCTGTTGCTCTGCTGAGGAGAGCAACAGAGGAACACAGGAGCTGTGCAATGAGAAAATAAGCTAATAGGAAAAAAATATTATAATACATGTAGTGTATTTGTGAAAAACAATTAAATTATAAAATAGCTATAACTTTTAATTATGAAAAAAAATAAAAAATAAAATAATTTAAATTAAAATGTAAACTTTGTGATTCTGTTTCGGCTAGCAGAGAAGGCTTAGCAGGCCCTGACGGCCCGCCACTGACTTGTTGTGTCCCACACAGGTTGGAACATCGTGTGTGGGACACAACAAGTCAGTGGCGGGCCGTCAGGGCCTGCTAAGCCTTCCACGCCTTACACGCCCCCGTGTCTGGGTTCATAATATTATCCGTAGGCACACACAGCTCCAGGAAGAGTGTCTGAATGACAGCCGCTTCCAGCGCTACTTCAGGCGGACCAGCAGCAGTTTGATTTAGCAACGGCAGTGATGACGGGCGGAGCATCTCAGCGCTAATTGGCTTTCGCAACTCAGTGTCACGAGAATCTTTCGCCCGAGTTGAAATATTTAAACTCTCGCGAATGAGGCGACTTTTTCGCAACGCGCCATTTGCGCCGCCCGGCGAAAATGTGCGTGTTTCGCAACCATTTGCGTCTGTGCATTGACTTTACATGTAATCTACTCGCGCGAATAATTCACAACGCTTTTGGGGTGAACACAGCATTAGAAGTATAAACAAAATTGCTAATAGATGAGAAACAGTGTTTTGGGGTATTGAAGATACCCATAAGAGGGAGATTAGTTATTGTTATTATTTCCTTGTTTACAGTTTTCAGGTATTATGTCCTGTTTTATTTTGGCGAACTCACCTTTGTCTCTTGTTTCAGATACTTCACTTCCTGCCCTTGTGTGTTTCCCGCCTGTGTGATTGTCTGCCCCGCCCTGAATCATTTCACCTGCCCATTATTAGACCTAGGCTGAGTCCCAATGTCCCCCCTGAGCCCTCATACCCTGAACCCTTCAAGCACTTACTGACGTCACCTGGTAAATGGTTGAGTGTGAGAGGCTGTGAGGGTTTGAACTGGTGTAAATACAAATGGGACAGCACTTTGCTGCAACATATGATGTGACCATGACAACATCAACAATATATTGTCTAATTGTGGGTTGAACGTCTTCCAGGTTCTTTCCTCACGAGATGAGACGTAATTTAAAATAATTTATTTACTAGTTTTTCTCAAAACAGCTTCAATAACAAAATGAAATGTTTGATGAATAAATCTGTGTAGTACATATATATATAATCTCTGCTTGCATTCCTCTGATTTCATGTGTTTTTTATGTTCCATCTTTAATCCTTAATGTTGTTGTGTAAATGTAATTTATCGGCCTCTTTGTTTACCTTTGTTTCACGTCTCCATTCTTCCATTGGTAAGTGTGTGTTTAACGTCACATTGCTATGAATTGTGGGTAATTCCCTTGGCTCAAAATGTCTGCCAGAGAGCCCTCAAAACACTCGACGATGTGACAGTGGGACAGCCCTAAATCCTCACGGAGTTAGCGGGAGCGCGCCTCAAAGTCTGTGAGTCCGAAAAGGTGGAGATTGGGATTAGGCCTTGCTCTCCCCTGTCCCTGGTTATCCCTTCCTTCCATTGTGTGTTTGCCAGTTTGTTTCCATGCAGGTACCAGCCGCAAGTTCCTTGTGTATTTCCTTGTGTTTATTCGACCACTCTTCAATAATTTTACTCAGACTTTTGCTTGTTTTTTGCAAGTGAAGACCTTTTATTAGAAACCTCTCTGAGTGTAAAGTCTTGTCATTGAGTCGTTTGTCTGCTGGTACAAATGTCCCTCACAATGAGTTATATTATTAAGTTATATTTATTAGAACATAAATATAGTACTAACATATCTATCCTGGTGGGGGCCACCATTTAATGAATAAAAACACTGCAATGCCCCAAGTTGAAGCCACTTTGTGTGGAATTAAAAAGAGCAATGATGGGGAAAGGCATACATTTCAATAATTCTATATAGGCATTACAACATATAGTAGTTCAACAATCATACCAACTGGCCAATTTATGAATCCATTTTTACGTCAAACTGATAAAATGTCATTACCAATCTCAGCTTGCCCTCTGAAAACGAAGGGAGTTGAAATGTGTCTGGATTGACCACATGACTCCACATCCTTGCTGAGATAGATCTATGAACATTCTGATAAAGCAGAAAGGCTAAGTGAGGAGCTCATTTTGGGTGTTGTCTAAATGTTGTCATTTCTTATCAGAAGAAACAAGTGAAGTACTGCCGACTTCCGAGCTGCACTAATTCTTTCTTACACAATAAAGAAAAGGTGAAGCCCAAGGACTTAAGCCCTTCTTAATGGATTTAGTTTGCTTACAAAAATGGGAATAAAAGTTAGAATGAAAACATCAAAGTTCAATTTCTTCTGCCTGGGCTGCTTTTATGAAATATGAAGGAGTTATGAATAAGGCACACGGGCCTTGCAACATTGGGCATAAATCTTCCACAGTGCACCCCGTAAGCACTGAATTTAATATTTTAATGATTTGACACGGAAGAGAGAAGAAGAACTTTCTTTTAAAGTATAGCTATCAATTCAAGTAGGAAGAGACATTATTTTCTAAGCCCAGTCGTGCACCGCTAATACTATTGATCGCCCTGTAAATGTGAAAAAATCGGATGTAAATGGGGGGACAATTCTATGTGATGTCAGGAATTTGAAATGGGAATTATCCAGCGAATGTAATACTCTTGTCTTCTTATTCAAAGTACCATTATCCTTTGACACCTTCTCTCTGCTTCCGTTCTTGTCTGCCCTTTTTCTCATTTCCCTTTGTCTCTCCCAGCCCAGGGGGACATTAACAGCCTCTGTAATGAAAGGCAGCGGATAAAAAACGCTAGACAGTGCTGAGCTGCACACGTAACAATTTTAAAGATATTAAAAAACAGTAGGAGATCTGAGGCCAAAACAGGTCTAGATTGTGAAGGAATACACTGAGTTATTGTGGAGGACTTAACGAGTGCTACATTTAAGTAATTGAGGGACTATACAAAAATTATTAAAGTATTATAATTTTTCTTTTTGCTGGAGGGCGGGTAGAGTTTTACTTTTTTAGTGTTTCTTACCCCATTTTCCTGTTTAATTTCCTATCTTATGTTTGTGAGTGTAATCACACCAGAAAGAGGTTTTTCATGTGCACCATATGCAGAGGATATGGGTTGGGGTGAGAATATTGTGTTTTACTTCAGCACAGAGCAGATGGCTGTGATAAATACTTTCCAATAAGACTTCCAAATAAAATGACTACATGTTTGTCCATGCCCTCTAGAACCAGACAAAGAAGCATTTTCTGATCTGACATCACTAACAACACGAATACATGTACCTTTCTTGTTTTATAAAGACATACATGGAGCGGTGTGTGCACACTTTGTAGCTCTATTCTAACAACGCCTGACCTCCTCCTTTGCTTCAGTCATAATTATTTCAGCTGCTTTTGGGCTTTGTTACTTCAATGTAAACATATGTTGTTTTTGGCACTTTTTGAAACTTATAGATTGAAGTAGCTTTTCGACATTGCCAAAAGAAAAGCCAAACAGACCCACCCTGTTCACAGAAACATTGTCTCTCTAATTCCTCATAATACAGCGGCCAAAGTGTGGCTTATGATTAACTGAAGGGTCCAGAAGGAGAGTCCGTACAGAGAACAGGATTCGTGACCAAATGAGGAGGCTAAGGAGAAGGAATTTGAAAAATTAGAAGAAAAACAGATTTACATGAGCTTAACACATTCTGCAGCTCATGTTTTAGCACAGACACAAGGTGCACGTTGGCTAACAAACAGGAAAGTGTTTATATACTGTGCACTCCGACACATTCAACTGAGAACCAACCATCTACAACACCCTCACACAGCCTATCTATTATACTCACTGCAGATGTAGCTAAATTGGTATTTCTCAATTGCTCTTCATAGATAACTTTTAGTTATTGGGTTCAAACATCACAAAGAAAATATATCATCTAGAACAGAGCTGCTTTAATCCATGTTCTCTCTCTCTCTCTCTCTCTCTCTCTCTCTCTCTCTCTCTCTCTCTCTCTTTGAGAGAAAGTTTAGCCTCTACTATAGTTTTTCCTCACATTGAAAACGTTATCTGTTGTACCACCTGCACGGTGCTGCTCCGACTCCAACTCGAGATACCACACATCAAGCTTAATCTTGAACATGAGCTATGTAACACGTGCGCACACACACACACACACACACACACACACACACACACACACACACACACACACACACACGCAGGCTTGGACACAGATAGACTAAAACAGTGTCTACAGACACTACAGAAACTGTGACTTGTTCTGATGGAATGGTTTTCTTTCAGATAACTCTATTCTCTATTCCATAATAACATTTTAGCAGCCAGACAAAAGGCCTAATTTCATCTGACAATATATGCTATCGTTCTGGTATTTGCACCAAGTTAGGTGAAAGCCTGACACCACGTGGTCAATTAAGGTACTAAAGTGTTGTTGTAAAACAATATTGTGAGTTTGGTATTTTTGGAGGAGCTTTTAAATTAAAAAATGTTGCTAACAGAGCTGTATACCGACAACAATTATACATTCAGTCATCACTTATTAAATCATCTAGACGCTGTCAGTTTACGACAACGCTAACAGAAGTAAATCATACTGAAGTTTTAAGAAAATAACTATTTTTTATTCTTGAACTTGTGTTTAATTAGCGGCCCCTTCTAGCCTCTTGACCTGGGCTTGTATTTACCAGACTTTTGAGAATTACACTGAAGAGCTAATCAATCATTTGCTGAGTGTGAAGTATAAGACACATTTTCAAGCTACTTTCTCCTAGTTAGTGTTTTTAAAAGTTCATATTAATCATATGTCCGCTTGGAGCAGGAGCCAATCTGTCAATCTTAAGTATGTTTTTTGTTGTTTTTATTACGCTTTTTTGACATGTGTATTGCTTATTAAATAATCAGCATATTTGTTTAGATTGTAAAAGCAATAAAATAAATATTAATCAGAAAATAAGAAAAGCCCTTCAGTGACCAGTTTTTGTTTTGTGTCAATTTTTTTGTGTCAATTTTTAAAGAAAAATGTAATCTTTTTTTTATTATCCATAATATCTACAGTAGCACTTCAAATGTTTAGTTTAGTTTATTAACATGGATCCCCATTAGCTGACGCCTTAGCAGCCTCAAATCTTCCTGGGGTCCACAGAAAAGACAACATGTAATACATACAAAAACGTGCAAAACATAACGTGAAACAAACAGTTAAAAATAGTACAGAATAGTCAAATTAAAATTAAAAGAGTACAGTCAGATACCTAGTGCAGTCGAGGACTAGGATGTACAGTATATTATGCAGTGCATCCATAATTTATACAAAGAAAAATCAGATGACTACAAAAGCAATGGAAAACTTCAAGTGGTTAATGGCCTGAGGTGCGCCTTTAATTGTTTTTTAAATGACAGATTATTACCTGTATACAGTTATATGAGGTAGTAAATTCCAAGCAGTAATTGCACAAAACATAACTGTACGTTTGAGGTTTGTTCTTGGGGTTGGAGGTATCAAGTGACCTAAGCTAGCGTTCCTTGTATGATGGTTATATCTGTTAAATGTATATTGTAACTGATTAAAGAAATATGTAGGTGTCTGATTGAATACTACCTTTCTGAAAAACATGAGAAGGCTATAAAGTTGAATTTCCACGGAGAACCATGACAGACGAGAGTGAATATATGTTAAATGAATAATATAATTCATTTGTAACATGTAAATACATGGATAGGGATAAATAATAATGGAAACAAAAAGAAAAACCAATTCAAAGCAAAATGAAAAGTGGTGTAACATCCTTTTAATTGCAACACTAGGCTAAAGCTACACATTTCCAAACTCTTGCGGTTCCACTAATGTATTATATTCATCACAGGTCAGGGCCTGTGTGAATATATCTTAGGTGCGTGCTCACCTGTTTCTGTATTGCAGCAATCTAAGATCTACTCTAAACCAGGTTTAGAGGCCTCTGCAGCACTATTACATTTCTTACAAATATTTTCAGGACAAAAGTAATTCTATGAATAACTTTCATTTCAATTTGTGAGCGCGAGTAAAAGCGAAGAGCAGATTAATAAATTAAATAAATACGGGTCCATGGTCAGTTATACAGTGAGTGTGCCCGTGCTAAAAAACATGGTGCAATTGAGTGGAATAATTAGTTGGACTTGAATTCACAGAATAAATATTTATTGACCAATTGACAATTGACCTATCTCTGCATGACTCAAAACACACCTTTCATCCTTAACACTACAACAAGTTACTAGATGAACCTTTCTGGAATGCACAAGACAACTTGGTACGATCACTCAAGAGACGAGTACACAAGAAGGATTTTTGCAATTTTAAACATTGCAATAGAAACACTGTAGCATCTTAACCCAAGAGAAACACACCACACTTGTCCTCATATCACTTGCAATCCATCATCATACATCCAGGTGGATTCTCTGGTGGCGCTTCAGGTTACATTTCTGGGTGAAGCGTTTGCCACAGGCCACGCAGCAGTATGGTCTCTCTCCTGTGTGGACCCGCCGGTGGGCCTTGAGGTTGCTCAGCTTGGTGAAGCTGCGACCACAGAGGGCGCAGCAGAAAGGCCGCTCACCTGTGTGAGTCTGCAAGTGGGCCTTCAGGTTGCTGGGGTGGGGAAAGCACTTCCCACACTGGCCGCAGCGCAGGAGGTGTCTGGGGCCAGCGTGAGGAAGAGAGTCTGGATGGGGTAAAGGGTCGCTGCAAAGGGAGTTTTCAGACTGGTGTGTTTTGATGCTGACCCACGGGCCACCAGTTCGATTATGTGCCGCGGCCAGTTTGTCGCCCAGGTGAACTCGCTGGACTGAGAGGGAAGGAAGAGGAGACGCTTTAGATGTGGATGGAGTTCTGTTGAGGGAATTAAAGTTTGCACCATGAGAGTGAGCTATAGACAGGGCTGCGTTGCTACTGTTTGAGTACGTGTGAGGGGCCTTTTTCATCGGTCTGTGGAGGTGCTGTATAGCAGCATGCAGTCTGAGACCTGTGCCCACTTTGGAATGTAGCTTCATAACCTCCTGCACAGTGGCTTTGTGGGAAATGCGGTTCTGCTTCAGTGCTTCTGAACTCCCTCTGTGCTGTTTTACTGAGTATGAAAAAGATGCCATCCTGGACTTAGTCATTTTCTTTTTGTTCGGCTCGCTTTCCACACAACCGTCTGAATCGTCACTTACCTCCTGCTTGACAGTCACACCCAACGCATCACTGTTTTGGAGTATTGACATAGGGGACACTGAGGATGAAATCTGGTCCCTATTTGGGGTAACCAGAACATCCACATGTGCTGTGACACACTTGGACGGCTGGTGTTCTGTTTGCTTTAGAGGAACTCTAGTTTGGACTGGATCACAGTCCTGTTCTGTTGCAAGTCTGTGATTCTGCAGTAAACCAGCTGTTGTGATAGTCATGCCAGCCCAACCACTGTCCACCACTAAAGCTGGATCTGTGGCCATGTGCGTGTCCTCGTGGTCTTCAGGAAAGACGTATACAGCAGAGATCTGTTGGTCTTGCTTAATAACATCCCTCAATAGTTTCTCACTGTTCTCTTGAGGCTGTTTTGGTTGTGCCTGTGTCTTCTCAGTGGTGCTGTGGGATTCAAGTTCCGCTTCACCTGGAAAAATGAATAGAATTGGTGGTTATATTAATGTCTTCAACTGCATTTTTTATCAATTGGTAGACAGTTATCGAAAAAGCAAGTTGGTTGCTGCCACAGCTGAAGTGGTCGGCTCAAAAAGGTACAGAGCCGGAAAACATAATATTCCATTCTCTAAAATCATTAGTTTTTCTCTACAGGTAAACCAAACCCATTTTAAATGAATAAAATTAGGTTACAAAATAATTTCAGAGCAATACTGCTCTGAAATGCTGTGGCTGTGTTCCCTGAAGGCTCTGAAAGCACAGCTATCTCACTGCTGCAGGAAGGCTTTATGGGTAGAGCATACGCACCAGAAACCGTCTAATGTCCGGTTTTGTTCTGTGCTTACTTGAATGGGGATTAAATTATTCAATCATATGGCTCTTCTAAATTTTCCAAATGTTATTGGACCAAATGTTTTAAATTCTAATCGTGAAACGATTCATTTTGCAGGAATTGTGACACTAAAAACAATGATTGACAGCCACAACAGCAGCGAAGGAGTGGTCGACAGCGAAGCCTCTGAAATAAGCACATGTTTTACTGGAACATGCACGCAGCATGCTCTCATGCACACCCTGAAAGACTGGCACACAGAAAGGACCGGGTGACCGGTAAAAACTTTATGGAATTTTTTAGGGTCCACCAGCACATTGGGGCGTCGGCCTAGCAAAGGATGTGGTAAGTAAGTGCTGCAACTTGGGGTTGAGAAGCAGAACCACTGAAACTATGTGCTCTTGTTTTTATATAGTTTTATGAAGGGTTATGCTAAGGAGGACTTCTGTGTATCATCGATCATTTCAGGCCTGCCCAAAAAAAGAAATAGTGAAAAAAGTCTATCACTCTTTACATGTTTTCAGCAATGTAGAAACACATCTTTTTTTCTTTTTTTACTTTACCCTGCCTTTAAGTAAGTACATGTAAGAGGATGGGTTAACTCATATATATTACAGAAGCTAAGAAAAGTCATATATTTACACAGAGGTGCTCTTAGTAAAGACAAAATGTTCAATGGTGTAACATACATTGGAGAAACTGTCTACATGAGACAATATTAACCTATTCACAAGCCACGGTGACAACTAATAATTGTATATACACAGTTGTATAAATGAAAGTTTTCTTTTGCCCAAATTACATCATTGAAAAAAGTGCCAAATGTGGCTCTTTTTTTAATAGTAAACATTTCAAATGAAGTGTGATACAGTAGTTATGTTAAGTGTTCATATCAAACGATATTATGTTTCATATTTATTTTAAATATAGATGTTCAAAGTAATATGCAAAGAAAACAAGGGACATAGGCACAATACTCACCATCAAGAGGACTACTCCAATGCACAGAAAAACAAGATGGCTTATTCTCATCTTTCACATCCACAGCTGGCAACAAATCGTCCTCTTCTGTCGTCTGAACAGCACAGAGAACATGGTTTAATTTGTTGGTTGAGTGCTTTTCCTAAAGACTCTCGGAACAATACTGATCAAGCATCACTGACTTATTCTACTATGACCCACCAGTGACTTCCTCGCAGGACTGAAAGTGGATGCAGGAGTGTCTTGGGCCTGTGTTGACTCCGGTATGACTTCCTGTGTGCAGCTTATTGACCATCGTTCCACAGAGTCACCTTCTTCTTTTACACCACAGCCCCCGAAAATGTCTAGAAAACAAAAATACTAAAGTAGGATGACATAATGCAGTGTGTGTGTGTTTGTATATTCCTGTTCGTTCTTACCATCTTGCTGTTCTGTGGGCCTTTCTTCTTCAGTATTACTGGACAGCTCTACATCATCCTTTGAACAGTCGATACACCTCCCAGTTTTCCTTCTCTCTTCCCCCCCTTGGTCACTTAATTTAGTCTCAGCCCATTGCAACTGCATCCTCAGGGACTCCACCTCCAGGCTCCTGCGCTGCATCTCCTCCAAGAAGCCGTCCTCGACCAACCTGGTGACCTCGTACATGGCTGTCTTTACTACGGTCTCCATTACATCCGACAGCTGGGTCTGGAAAGTTACAACGAGGGTGTCCAAGTCCGACATGATTGACTGACAAGAGTCTCGTGTCTTATAACGGAATCCCGGGTGTTTGTGAGAAAAATAGAAGCCTATATAATGTTTGTTTTTCGAAGAATGCTACCACAGGTTTTTTACGCTTTAACGTAACACCATTGCTTTACATTAACTTCTTGGTGTGGGTGTTTCAGGCAAAGTTAATAAACAATACACAGATATTCATTGCATTATGAACGTTAAAAGGCTGGGCTAACGATGCCCAAAAATGTATTTACTGACACGAAGTGCCAGATTGTTAGCAGCCAGCTAATGTGGCTCCTTAGCTTAACGGTAGCATTCGTATGCTATCGAACGGTAACTGCGTAAAAACGTCAACAAACCGTAACATTACACAACAACTTATGGAAACCATAGTCGAGCCTCACGTGTTGATCTATTTACACTTGTGTTCATGAATTCCGTGAGTGACAGATGTTTAGCTCAGCAAATGCATGTGTATTAAGCGGTTCAACCCAGTTAGCTTTTAAACAATCGCTTGTGGTCCTCCTTGTTTTTGCTCGTGCGTCGTGACGTCATAACCAGCGCACTACGGTGGCCTTAGAAGAAGTCTGAGAATAACAAAACGCGTTTTAATAAAGTGAAACCTACACGCTGCACCAAGCCGTCCATTTTAAGTTAAACTCATTGTTTAAAATAGGAATGCGTATTTGTTTATATCTTACCAGACTCTTAAAATGCTTAATCGAAAGAAGGGGGGGAAATGAGATTTTAAATGTTCAACCAAAATGAAGATAGATCAAATATTGTTTCTATCATTTACATAAAGTTTTTTTATACTATATGCATTTGCTACTGGGCCTCTACATTTTGATATTAGGTTATGTATAAATGTTCACTTTGTACTTTATAGGCTTGTTACTTAGAATGAGTAATTTATATCTACACAAGGAGCAGGTCCTGTCTGAAGTCCACCATGATGCACATCCATGTTTCTACAGTAGCTCAGTATGGACAATCCAAACACTGGCAGACCTGGGCCTTGTACGGCACCCGACCTGCGGGTGGTCAATGGGAAATTAGGGATAAAACGTAAATAAGAGTACATCATGCACGTTATACAGCTGAATTGCTTTTATTTTGAAGGTGACTGCTGCTGTAGAGGGGTATTCAGTTGCCATCTGCCAGCTCACTACAAGATGCCACTAAATCCTGCACTGCTCTGTTAAAAAAAGAAGTAATCTTAAAGAAAACATTAACCGACACTTTTTTTAATTGTTGAATTCGACATATTATCACAATACTTGACAATGTTGTGCAAAATATGAAGCAATAAATGTGTACAAATAAAGACATTTTATCAAACACAAGACACGTGTATGTCATCCTTGTCCTATATTTTTCATAGAAACAAAAGCCCTTTGTTTGTTTTTAGATAAAAAACAAAGGGCTTGGAATTGAAGATAAGAAAGAAAAAAAACATTGTTTGGTATTTAAAAGTTAACATTTTAATTTATGATCATTCTGATGCTCTTTCCCCAAAAACTATTTATAGATCCGTCATGTGTTTACGTTGATGTGATTTCAGATGATCCATGCGTTTGAAGCTGAGGCCACAGACAGTGCAGCAGTATGGTCTTTCCCCCGTGTGGGTACGTTGGTGAACCTTCAATATGTCTGCCCGTGTGAAGCTCTTATCACACATGGTGCACCGATGAGGTTTTTCCTGTGTGTGAATTCTCCGGTGCAACTTCAGATTCCAGAGACGGCTGAACTTGTTCCCGCATACAGTGCAGCAGTACGGTTTGTCACCCGTTTGGCCGCACTTGTGTGTCTTTAGGTCAGAGAAAGAAGGGAAACCTTTCCCACAATGGCTGCAGAGGTGGAGTCCCTGCCCCGAATGGATCCTCTGGTGGACTTTGAGGTTACAGGCTTGAGTGAAGGTCTTTCCGCACTGAGTGCAGGAGTAAGGTGGAACTTGTCCTGTGCCTTTATGTGTCTGCCTGTGGGTCTTTAATGAGGCTGAATCAGGGAAAGACATTGAGCACTGATTACAGGTGTGCCTCCTCCCTCCTCTCCCTCCTACCTGATGCTGCAGTCTCTCTCCCAGGCTTAATGTATCACTGTATGCATCTGATGGTCTATACATATCCTCTGTGTTGTCTAAAGAGGGGTCAATGCGAATGCCCTGGCCCCTGAAGTTCAACCTGCCGCCTGGATCACTAGACACATGTTCAGGGTACAAGATACTGGGGTCCTGTAGATAACCTTCTTCATTGATCAATAAACAGCTTAGCTCTCCACTTACATCAATGTTTCTCCTTGTGGGAGAGCCAGCAGGTGAACCGACCGTGCCCCCTCTATTCCGTGCAGCACTTGTTTGGTAAACTTGATGCTCGGCTCCTTCTGGTGCATCCAGATCTCCCTGATAATGCCCGATGTAGTTCAGATCCTCACCCAGTTGGGAAGGTGATCCTTGTAACCCATCCAAGTTACCCATGTCTATCATATTGGAGTCTCCATAGCCAGTTTTGCTAAAGCCAGCCAATTCTTCCATACCATATCTGCTCTGGAAAAGTGGTTCAGATGGGTCACCCGAGTGGCCATCTTGGCCTGATTCTGGCCTCTGGACATAGCCGGCTTCCCAGTTCAAATGACTCTTTGGGATCTTCTGGTCCACAAAACGTTTACTGGGCCCCGGCAAACCTGATGCCTCCATTTCTGATCAATGAGGAGAAAAAGAGGTTCTCACAGTTATGGGTACAGGGACTACAATGATACAATTACCATATGAACACTGAAAATAATTACTTTGGAGCAAGTGTCTAGAAATTGCATCATCTGGTGTATAATTTTCCTTTAAAAACAGTGCTGTAGAAATGACTACATACATATGATATTAATATGCTTAAAATTAGCTTTGCTGAATGTGTACATATGAGGAGACCAACCATCCAAGTTGACTCCCCATCTCTCTTGGGACTCATTAGTTTCTGGTGTGATCTGAAGGGCTTCCTCCTTGAGCAGCCTATTCAGCTTTTCTCCCTGTACACCTGGAGACTGGCAGACAAGTAAAAGGACAACATTTGTACAAAAGGCGTTAACTCTACTCACCTCAAGAGAAACCATAAGCTTGGCATTAGATCAACAGACAGGTCTAATTTAACTCTCCAGCATTTAAGTTTCACAAAAAAGGAAATACTGAAACCTATAACAGAGGTTTTAATACTGTAATTATGTAATTACTTAACTCCTGGGACACGTACAACAATAAAATGTCCATTGATGGAGTTTACAAACATTTTAACATTTCAATCTAATTTATTGAAGCTAAATGAGTGTAACAAACTGCCCTCTACCTGTGACGCCGTCATAGCACTGTGGGCCTCTGGTCTTGTCTCTTCCGCTTCATGACTAGGTGTCCCTCCTTCAGTGCTTCGGGAGCAATGTATCTCTTCTTGCAACACACACTCCTGTTTAAGACTTTTCTCTGTAGCAGAAGTTGGGGGAAACATTTCTTTAAACTTTGAATCCATTTTGAAGGCGCTAATATGTCGACAGCCGTTTGTCTCTGCCCAAGTGGCCAACAAAGTAATTGCTGGTTTAGAGCAGCATGATTGATGATGGTCACTTGGGGGCAGCAGAAACAAGTTGTAAACAAAACACTGTTAGCCTATTTGCACAGAAACAGAGCAACATTAGCATGCATTTGGATTCATGCTTCGTGCACCATGATAAATAAAAGTCCAATAGTCGTTCTCCTTTTAGCTCTGATTTGGTCTCCAGAAAACTCAGAGGGAAATCGGGTTCGGTGGCTGCTAAATGTTCCTCTATGTTCACCAGCTTGTTGCTAACTTTGTCTGTCTGCTGTTTGGTGCCGAGCAGGTAGCATAAAATGTAGACATAAAATGCTCCACAGATTGGAGGAGACTTGAAGAGTTGAGTGTTAAATTGTCCGTGGGTATCCCTCACATAGTTTTTGATTAATTGTTTGTTTTAAAAAAAACATTGATTGCTGCAGCTTTAAAGTTGTTGGAGGGCACATTTGTTGACTTAATCTCACATCTATTTTCTTTAACATGTATGATTACTTAAGACGATTTTATAGAACCCCTTCAGCTATACTATATAAACAAAAATCAATTCCAGAAGAGTTCATGGAGGTCATTAAGTTTAGTCCCCCATGTGACAAAATCAATGTTGGTAATCAATAGTGGCTGAATAGATATAATTAGTAACACTTGACAGACTCACCTGTCGCACTGGGATTATCCTCCCCGGGCACCCCGACTCTTCCACAGTCAAGGCATTTTCCCTTCCTGTCTCCCTCTCGGTCTTTACGGCGGCTCTCCGACCACTTCAGTCGCCTCTTCAGGGACTCGACCTGCTCCCTGCACCTCGTCACCTCTTCCAAGAAACTGTCCTCCACCAGCCGCGTGATTTCATACATGGCAGCTTTGAAGACCGTTTCCATTACACCAGAAAGTTGGGACTGAAACGTTACTATTGTTTCGGCCATTATGCCGATGACGTGGTCCTTTACTCTGTCAACTGAAAAGCAGACAATTTCCGACTGGCAAAGACTGCAGTTGTCGGGCACAGCTAACGTCGGTGTCTCTAAACTGGACGTGCCCGTGTCTTTAACTCGGTTTTTAGTCCAGGTAACGGAAAACAAATCGTGCGCGTCTGTTGGTCGGTACACATTGACCGTTATGTGACTTCCACCAACCCAAATGTTAGAGTTGCTTGTGACGTCAACACTAGCTAACTAGCTTGCTGCATTAGCTAGCTAGGCTAGTTGCGAATCAGAGTTAAATCTAGATTCCGACCCACGCGATAAGTAATGACCGGAAACATAAAATAACTACCGTTGACATTCATATAAGTAAGGTGGGTTTGGTAGTTTAAAAAAAACATTACATTTCTTCGCTCTAATCCAACGTTACAAAATGCCGTTAGTCTATCATTTCCGGTTGATTCCGCAAACAACCGTACTTCCGAGGTATAAAATACGGGTCGTGAGTTGGGACAATCTTAAGAGGTTCAGTTGAATTAGTTTCTGTTAAAGAATGACGCCGCCTGCTAAATAATTGGATATAAAGCGTTAATTGTAATGAGTAACTCACACATGTACCCGTGTATTGTTATTTTGCCCATTGCCTAAGTTAAATACAAAACTTTCAGTCAGGCATTTTTCTGTGGCTCACCGGATATAGGCGCAACTCCCTCCATCCGTTAAAGTGCGTCACACAAAGCAGAGAGACCGCGTTTGGCCACGACGGAAAGGAGCCATGTTGAGTCAGCTCCTAAAACCGTATTTTTCTTAACGATACAGTTAATCTACTCGTAAAAGTGTATATTTCTAACTAATATCAGGCGAACGGTCAACCATTCCAAAATGTCGGCGGGCGATTTTCAGACAAAGTACTCCTCTGTAATGGAGAGTATGTTGAAGGGAGCAATCGCTGAGACCACGAAACTTTTCGAAACTATGGTCGACGAGCTGAAGGCAGAAATATCTGGAATGAAGAAGGAGAACGAGGACCTCAAAATAAGATGTAGCCAATTTGAGAGTGCGAGAAACCCACCTACTGTTCCCACCGGAGGAAGTGATTCTCTTCTAAGGCCTACCGACGGCTCTGAGAAACGTGACCGAGCTGTTCAATGCGGTGAGTTGTGACGCCCGCTACGAACAAGCATGGCAATCCTTAACAATGGTCTGAATATTCCCTTGTAGTGTTTTATAAGTATATTTGCGTAATACTCGATACATATAGCAGTGTATTAATGTGAGCTCGGCATAGCTCGATCGTATCTAAAGCGTGCGATTCAAAATGGGAGGGAAACCATACAATGCTTCCTTAGCTAGCAGCTTCGTACAGTGTGTTCCAACAACAATATTAGGTTGCGCCATTATGGTTGTATTCAGCACTGAACCTTTCACAAACTATATCAACTCCAAAGTCTACATTCATTACTATACTGACTTTTTATTTCACTTTAGATTCACTATTGTAATTTCATATATAGTTTGGGTACACAAGGAGTGAGGTCGCAGAATCTGGAGTTACAATAATTGGATATATATTAATGGAAGAACCGTGAAACATTTTAAGGAATGCTATGTCAATTTAAGTTGTGTTATAGTGGAGCTGGATCATACACTGTAGCTGTTTGTGACAACCAACTTGTTTTAGTTTGATATGCCTACTTATCTCTGAAGGTGTGTGTGTGTGTGCAATGTTACAAAACCAGGATAGTATTGTGTGTTATCATTAGTCTCACTCCTAGTCCTTAAAGAGCAATTTAATGTGTGGGAAAATGTACTGATATCTGACACTAGTCTGTTGACTTGGGCTGTATGATGTAGACTAGGTATTTATAGTAGTGTAGGGCTCCATCTCACGATTATTTTAAGAATCGATTAATCTGTTAATTTCTTCAGTGACTCGGATAAAATTAAAATAAAAGCATTGATGTATTCTGTGATGCCGTCCGTCATACTGTTGATGTCCTCCCCATGTGGTCCACACGGCACATCCCAGTCCGTTGACTCAAAGCAGTCCAGCAGGGCGTCATTAACCTCCTGAGACCACCTCCTAATGCCGTGTTCACACCAAAAGAGTTGCGAATTTTCGCAACGATTTTCCGCCAGAGTTTACGAGCTTGACTTTATGTTGTTAATTCGCTTTTTCGTAACCATTCGCTGCGGAAAGGGGGCAGGGCTTATCTCCGTGGCTTTACTCTGTGAAAAGATTTAACATTTCCGCCATTCACCATTGAAATAACCTCTAATTCTGCTTTATACTTGTTGAGGAAGTCCAACAAACGTCGGAACATCAAACGCCCCCGTGTCTGGGTTCATAATATTATCCGAAGTCGCACACAGCTCCAACTCCTCCAGGATGAACGTCTGAATGAAGCCGCTTCCAGCGGACCAGCAGCAGTTTGATTTATTAACGGCAAGACGCCGGTGATGCCGGGCGGAGCTTCTCAACACTGATTGGCTTTCGCAACTCAGCGTCGGGTGAATTCTTCACCAGAGTTGAAATATTTCAACTCCGCCGAAAAAGTGTCCACTGCTTCCTCAGCATTGTAATGTAATGGTACTATTGTATTGACAGACAGAGCGGAGTGATCAATTGTATGTGATATCAGAAGGGGGCATGTTCAGTCCGCACTTGGAGTTGTACGAACCTGTCAGTCACAGTCTCGGTGTTATGCTAATGTTGAGCTAATAAAGTTAGCTGAAGATACAGTGGTCTCCTGAATTCTACACATAACACTACAAGCGTCAGCTGATGGTGGCACGTAAAACGGCGACAACAATGGCGGACCTGAACCCCCTCGGAAAATAATATGTACAGTTAAATGCTAAAAAATAATATTTACAGTTAAATGCTAAAAGTTCAATGTTCGGGCTACAGAAACGCTCCTTCACACACACGGTCGGGATTGTACCACCTCTCGTTCATATACACTGCAGTCCCGCCAACTCTCTTCTCGCCGCTCAGTATCACGTCTCTGTCCACTGAACAGAGACGTGCTGCAATGTGTTGTCCGACTGTTGTAGCTGTTCTGATCGGCTAAAGCGAGTGGGGGAAAAAGCCGCCCATTTTTTCCCGCCAACAATGGTTCCGATACAATTATCATTCAAATGCCGGGATAATTGAGCCTTAAGACCCAAAATAGCCCTCCACTTAGACAATTCATGGGAATGCGTTAGTAGGTAGTTTTGCTTCAGGCGACGTGAAATCAAGGGCTGCAACAACTAATAGATTATAGAATTAGTTGGCAAGAAATTTGGTCAACGATTCGTGGGACCTATGTTATTATGCATGATATGCGCTGTGGCCGCGTCTCAGGGCAGTCAACCAGTTTTGTAGCTTCACGAGATGAATTACAACATGCATGTCTCTGAAGTAAACATTTGGAGACATATTTTAGTGGAGAAAAGTACTGAGACAAACATACGATTACAGGTTAGTAACAGAAATATATGTATATTTCAAAGCTAATTCCCAGCTACATTGTTCATCACGAAACCGAGAAACTGTCTGTCTTTAATTTTTATTAACCTGTAATCACCCCTGTCAAAATTGATCCAAATCTGAAGCTTGTTAGCACTTCAACCATAGCAACCCTGTGTGCAAGGCACTAATATAGTCGGTTTACGGTTAATTATCGACTAACGAGAGTCGGCTATTGGTCAGAAATATTTTTTTAAATAATCGTCCCTAATCTAGCAATGGTATAGTCGTCAGTGCTGAACAAAAAACGGTTGACTCCAATCGTGACCTTTTTTAAAAACGGAAATCAAATCAAATTTGGAAAGAAAACGGCGACTCCTGTTATACATACCATCTCACTGCACTTGGTTTTTATTAATAACAATTGTGTGTGAAATGGTGTATGCATATTTAAATGTGTGTGTGTATACTGTATGTCTAGCTCTTGGTTGTCGGAGCCTTTCGACTCAATATTTGAGCTGTCTATGGAAAGCTAGTTATTTGTATATTAGCACGCTTCTTTTCAATGTATTTACCTTGACAGCATTAAAAATTGTAGTTTTAAAAAATCACCCGTTTTTTTTCTTTTTTTCTTTCACAGACCTTGTTCCTATCCGCACGATATTGGTGGAGCAATGTCAACCACTGAGGCACTCATTGCAAAACCAAGAGCAACAGTGCAGTTATGAGCAGATGGAGTACAGTTTGCAGGACCACACCTATGGAGAGGGCACTACTCAAATGGCCTTCATACTTGTCAAACAGGAGGTGTGTGTAAATCTGAGCAATCAACAAGCTTATTTTCCTATTTATCCCTGAAAATTAAATTGTTCTCTTCCCTCTTCAGGACTCGCATGATGATTCTTCTCAGCAGACTGTCGTGAAGCAAGAGGAAACTGAGGCTCTTGTCTCTGGGCCAGTCATAAGTGATACAACAGGTGAGGAGTTAAAAGAGACGTTTATTTTCCCAACTGAAGTGTGATCATGAGCAAGATTTACAAAATGTGCAAAGGTTACTCACCATTATCACCCTTTTTATGTCTTATCATGTTTCATCTTCCATGTCTAGGTTCATCACAGGCCTCTGCTTGTGCAACGGAAAATGAAGGGATCCTGGAGTTGCCCTATTTGGGAATGGATAGCGGTTTACAAGGAGCCCAGAACCAATTGTCTGAATTAGAGCATTCACGAGTCCTCTCACTCGCTGCCATAAAAGACAACATCGAAGAAGAGTCGGAATTAAATCCGAAGGAAGAACTCATAACACCCAGAAAAAAAACATTGTTAGTTGCGCAGCATCAATCAGAGGTTGAACCCCTTGAAAAAGAGCAACCTTTTGTAAAACCCCAACAATGTCAAAGAGAGGACAATGTGTCAATAAGTGAACAGGCTAATGTTTCTCAGCAACATTATGTAGATTTGAAATCTACCGAACAACGGCTGTCGCAGCCTACTACGCTTAAGAAAGGAGAAACATGTGAAGCATTTAAAAGTAGTGTGGCACAAAGTGTGGCTAGTCCCCAGCCAGTACAACGTAGACGAGGACGGCCACCAAAAAAAACTAAGCGTCTGCAACATCCGGGGAAAGAAATTGGTTCTCTCACTGTAGCCTCTGAATGTTCCTCTGAAAAGGAAAAATCATCTGACCCTCAACCTTCCATGGAAATTGAAGAAGGGGCGATTAAGGCTCCATTTACTGCTTTGCCTGCAAATGAAACCCCAAACACTCCAACTGTTCAGCCCAGAGAACGTCGCACCTCTGTTACTCTACAGGATGCATTACTATTAGTTGAAGCCATGAATCAATCAACAGTAAAAGGTCTATTGACCTCTCCTCAACAAATGGCAGCACAAACTCAAACCCAGTGTTCCCCCTGTGTGGGTACTTTAGAGATTGTGGACGAGATTCCTGCAGAGCCAACACAATTGACAAAAGAGAAACTTGGTGTCGCTTCTGTGACATCAGATGCCACTCCAACTAATAAAGTTCAGGCCCAAATTAAGGTTGTCATACCAAAACGACAGCATACAGTCACGCCATCATTAACTGCTGCAGTTAAAGCAAGTGTACAGTCACTGCAGCAGCACCATTCCCGTCCTCTGATAACGGTGGTAGCACCCAGCAAACCCATGCCATCTCATAAACTAGTTGCCATGGCAAGATCAGAATCCTCATTAATACGCCCTAAAATAGCAGCACTGTCACCGACCCAGCTTCCTACTGTTGTGTCAACAGTTGTTGCTGCACAGAAAAATAGACTTCCAGGCATTACAACTGCAGGCTTGCCTCTTGGAACTACTTCCCTTTCCTCTGTTCCTCAGAAAACAAAAGTCATTACGTGCAGGAAATCGTTTCCTATTGGCTCTTTAAAACCAGCCACCACCACTTCTGACCTGCAGTCAGGGACTCTACCACATCCAAAAATAACAATTATAATTCCAAGACAGGTGTCAGCTGTGGCATCAAGTAAACCTCAGTCCCAGACAATTGTTTTGACAACCACGCAAGAGTCCACCGAATCTGCTGCTGCTATAGTGTCATCGCCGCAGTTGATTACTTCATCGCAGGACTTAAGCATTTCTGTGGATACGCAAACTGTTTTAGATGAAGTAGCCGCAATATCATCTCAAAAGAGGTATAAAACCTTGTACAACTTAGAATTTCCCAAACAAACTGCTTCTGAACCGGTAAATGCATCTATAGAAACCTGTTCCAGTTCAAACATGCCAGTTGGGCGAGTGCAATCCTCTGTGTCTCCAGTGGTACCACAGACTGCTGTGGTCAGATTAACCAGGCTCCCATTTCCAATATCAGCCAAAGAAGCAGTCTTAGTCTCAAGACTGCTTAAAGAGGCATCTCCTGAAAGTCTATCCATCTTGAAAGAAGATACCACACAAGCGAAACCATCATCTGTGGTCATATTGACACCGCTATCAGAGACGCTGATTTTGGAAGAGGACTCTGACAGCAGGCAATCTACACCATCCAAGGTGTCGGCACCAGTGGTTGAGAACTCTACAATAGCCATCAACAAGACTGAACCACCACCAGCAGCTGTAAATGGTACAGCGGGTGAACCTACTTCTAATCCGGATGAGGAAATAATGAGCATGGCAGTGCAAGATTGTGCATCACCTGATGACCCACCTATGAAAGAGAAAGAACCAGCTTCCCTCATAAAGCTAACTCCCATCACCAACAAGGACACAAATGATCCTCATTTGCAGATGACCAAAGCCCAGTTCCTGGCGCAGCTGGCAGTGACACCTGTACCGCAAGATCCAAAAAAGGTAATCTAGTAGTAAACATTTCTCAGTCTGATATATATATATATATATATATATATATATATATATATATAATATAGCGCTTTGTGGATACAATCATATTTACACTAGAGCTGCACAATTTTGTAAAAAAGAACTGTGCCCTTTTTTTTTTTTTTCTAAAAAACTATGCTGTACTCTTGTTTTTATTTAATTGTATCATTAAAGTCATGGATTATATAGATATTCAAGGTTAATTTGTCATTATGCTTTTTGTTATAGGTCTCCTCTGACAACTCTGACATTGCCACAACTGCAGAGACCAGCACCAGTGAAAAGAAAAGGTTACAGAAAAAATCCCTTGTGGCCCAACTTCGAAGTCATCTCAAAACTCGCCTACAAGCTAGAAGAACGAAAATAAATTCAGAAACATGCACAGCAGAAGAGACCCCCACTGTAAACCCTAAAAAATGTACATTTGAGAATGAAAGTCCTAAAAATATAGACGCAACTAGAGAACCTATTCCCATCAGCCCAAAAGACCCAGGAGTAGTTAAAGATGTTACCTTTCCAGTGAAGACTACTAAATCCCCCACTCCTGTTAGTCCTAGGAGATCTGGACTACGTGAAGCAGATACTGGACCGAAGAAGACTGTTAATGAACCATCTTTGATCAGTTCTAGGAGGTTTAAGGCTACTAGAAAATCAGCACCTGTGACTCCCAGGAGGTCTAGTTTAGGTGGAGTAGGCTCCAAAACAAAACAATCCACTTCTGTGGGTCGCAAGGGGTCTACAGCAATAGAAGAACGTGCTAGACCTAAAAAGACCAAATCCACTTCTGTGAGTCCGAGGAGGTCTAACTCAATTAAAGAAAGTGCAAGCCCTAAAAAGACAAAATCCACTTCTGTCAGTCCTAGGAGGTCTAGCTCAATTCAAGTAAGCACTACCCCTAAAAAGACAAAATCCACTTCTGTGAGTCCTAGGAGGTCTAGCTCTAAAAATACCAGAAACATTTCTGTGCGTTCTAGGTGGATTAGTTCAACTAGAGATGGTGCTAGCCCTAAAAGTACTAAAGCCAGTTCTTTGAGCCCTCAGAGAACTAGTTTGAGTAGAGATGGTGTTATTCCTAAAAAAGCCAAATCTATTGTTAGTCAAGAGACACCAAGTTCAAGTAAAAATTGTACTAGCCCTCAAGTGTCTATTGATAACTCTACTTTCTGCCGTAGGAAATGTACCTTACCTAAAGATGGTTTGAGCAGTAAACCAAATAAAAGAGAATCCAGTTCCTTCACTCCTAGGTATAGCATATCTACAGACTGTGCTCGTACTAAAAACTCTAAGAGTGAAACGGGTTCCCCAAATGTTAGGTGGCCTAAATTGGCTAAAGATGGTGTCAGTCCTACAAAGACAAGGGAGTCCACTCCTGCTAAGAAACCCAGATTAAGTCAAGATGGTACTGGTCCAAAACAGAAATTAATAGTGGGTGATGCCAAGAGGTTGGCGAAAGCCAAAACAATAGCTAAAAAGAAAAATGGAGCAAAAACAGGCCAGTTGGCAGAGAGCCGTGATGCTGTGAGAAAATGTACAGCTAGAGCTGTGTGGACTCCTCCTAGAATGCCAGCCATTAAAACACCTCCGACACGGAAACGGAAGGAGCCGTTATCACCGAGACAGCAGGATCATACAGTAGTTTACCCCCACAGTGTTTCTCTCCTTCCCATACCTGTCAAAGCTCCACCTGTTGTATCACCATTACAGCCTTTATCAGTCATTGGTAGGCGGCTGCTTAAAAACCAGTGTGGCGAGTGCGGCCGTGTCCTCAGCAGCCTTGCTGCCCTGGAAAGCCATGTTAGTCTCCACACAGGTCGGAGACCTTTCTCTTGCACGCTCTGTGGAAAGAGGTTCCCAGACTCAAAAGGTCTTAAACGGCATGGCAGGGTGCACCGCAATGGTAGGATCCATATCTGTCAGCAGTGCGGGAAGGGCTTTGTCTACCGTTTTGGCCTCACCAAACACCTCCAGATGGTACACAGGAAACTTAAACCTTTCATCTGCCCTGTTTGCAAAGGGGGATTCTTCACAAAGCGAGATATGGAAGCCCACGTACGGATGCACACTGGAGAGAAACCATTCCATTGCAACCTCTGTGAAAAGAAATTTGCACGGAGGGTAGAACTAAATGTGCATTTAAGGTGGCATAATGGGGAGAAGCGACATTGGTGCCCATTCTGTGGGAAGGGATTTTTAGACTTCAATAACCTGAAAAGGCACAAGTATATCCACACAGGAGAGAAACCACATTCCTGCCCCCATTGTCCCAAGAGCTTCACGCAGTCAGGCCACCTGAAAAAGCATATAAAAACTGTACATAAAATACTTTGAAAGATGGACATCCATGATGCCACCCTGTTCTAGTGAGTATTCCAATGCATTTAAGGAGAGAGATATAAAGTATTGTAATCTGAAAATACTTTTTGAGAAATGAATCGGACAGGGGTGGGGTTTTTTTTTTTTTTTTTTTTATGATTTAATGTGTTTGTAAAACAAATGCAGATAGAGAATATAATTTATTTCCTTGTGTGTCCATTATGATATTTTTTGTTTGGGGTTTTATGAAGGGCATCAAACGTTTTTATGTTAAGCGTTTTTGTTATCTTTCCTAGATTCGATTGAGAAGATCGTATCAATGTCACGCTTGCGTGTATGGCAATAGAGCAAGGAGGAGATTGGTTTAGCGTAAAGACTGGATGCAGCGCCTCCTAAAGCTATGTTTAATTTTTTTAATACAGATGCAACAAACGTTTTCCAAACATTGAACAAGGAATATCACAATGTTTTGTTACGTGATTGAAAAATTCAAATGTTAATCTGACACTAACCTCAAGTAGCCTTTATGATCAAGAAACATCTGTTTCGGAAATGGGTTATAGGGCAAACATCTGCATGTAGATCTGCCACATGTTTTACTGTCATAACTTTTTGGTCCATTGGTATATCACAGATAACCCACAATTGTAGAAAAACCCAGTGGATATGTTAAAATATCTTGCTGTTGTGATATCACTTAAGCATTTAATGATTTATTAGTTACTACTACCAAACTTAAAATGGTAGCATATACCAATTATCAAAAAGGTTTTGAGCACCTACTTTTCACCATTTTCACAGGACATTAATGTGACATTCTGACGGCTGACAACATACAGTCAATGCATACAAAGTATCTAAGTATATTTATTTACTTGTAAAAATGAAAACTGTGTGAATGCAATTTAAAATGCATTACATTGCAGGTTCTGTCATGACTGGCTTTCACTTCGAAACAGTGTTGGTGGTCGGTTGTGATCTTTAAAGGGCTGAGCATAAGTTTGAGCTTAAATTCCACTTATTTCTTACATTGTCATTGTGTCTAACATTCTGCTAGATTACAAGAGAAAGGATTTACCAAAGCAATGACATTAGATCCATTTCCATCTTGTTTCTTCTCGAAGTGCTTACTACAATACAATTGTTAGACATCAACCCACTCTTCTAGAATTCTAAACCTCATGTAAGAAATTGTAAATATGTTATTGCTATGAAAGATGAGATGTGTATTTTCTTGGTCCTGTCATTGAGAAAACGGATAATAAATAGGTGTCAAACTGATCCCCTTCTGTGTACCTTTGTCAGGAAACCTATGTTATTGTTTGAATTATTTTTGGAAATATAGGTCAACTTAGTTATTTTCTTTCATAAGATCATTTCCATTATAGAAAATTCATATTTTAAAACCTATTGATTGAAAGAATATTATTTTCACAATGCATTGTTAAGGATAACCTTACTGTCAGTAACTTAGTTTTATTATTAATGATTTAAGGATATTGGCATGTCAAACAAAAGTCTTAAAGGAGTTTACAATAGAGTAGAAGCATTGCTGTGTTTTTGTGGTGATCACATACAGATGCTCTTTAATCCTTTAGGCATACTGTGCTTATTCAATCCTGACAAGGGCTTATTGTATGGGTGGAATGAAAACAATTCAGTGTACTCTCGGGTAATATTAAAATGCCTTTTATTTTACATGGCAATGGGTATTTAAAATGACCAACACGTTGCAGCCGACATGGGTGTTCAACACTGTTGTTTCTACCAAGTTACATGAAACACATTTCTGCCACCATTATAGTACAGTGGAGGTGAATGCAATGTTGATGAATAAAGAAATCCAATTTGAACGGAACATATGTAATTGTGTAGAGAAGGTCCATCATCCCATTTCCATTTCAATATTATTGATTTGTTGGAAAAAGGTCAACAAAACCCACCACAGTATGCCAACTGTATACTATGCACTACACACACAAACATTGTTTAAAAATGTGCCTTTTGTTGCCTGTGGGCAACACATTTAAAATGCTTATTCCATAAAATGTAAAATCTGTCCATCGAAGATAATTGGTGGTAGATGTTTTTATTGTCTACAGTAGATGTGAATGAAAAGGGTGTTGAATCTTGCTTCATGCTCAGATTTTCTGCATCCAACAAGATTTTTACAGCAAAACTGACACGTTGCAAATGAGAATATTTCATCATGTGTTTTGTTAATTTTATCAGAAATAATAAATCTGGGAAAACAAGTATACATTCATCATCTATTTCCTATTCCCTGCTCACGTTTATTTGAGCAGGATATCTGATATTTAGATAACCATCACCAGAATGAAAGTTTTATTTAAAATAAGTTTATTTAAAATAAATTTGTAAACAGTGTATCCAATACCTGATGCTGAGTAAAGACAACCTAATTTAAGCCCTTCAAGTCCTCGTTACAAAGGCAGATACCAGCAGGCACAACCACAGTGGCAGTGACACTGTTAAGGCAGGAGGCCCTGCAGAGCGTACAATGGAGTGATAGCACTTGCCCACATTTCCAATTGTATCTACAGCTACAAACTCAACAATCTGCGAGCAGCAGGAGGCTGTGTAGTTTGCCTGAATGATGGGATCACTCAGTGAAGTGGTTGTTAAGTTTCCACGGCCCTGGCGCAGGGAAATGGTCTCTATTCCGGTACCATTTCCGTCTGTAAGGGTGGCCGTAAGGTCCCACTGGAAAGGTTCACACTGAGACACATCTCGAGGGCAATCATCAGCCAGCACATTCACCACTTCACACAAGGGCTGAACATAATCTGTAATCTGGACAGAAGAAAAGAACGGTATTATTTGATTAATGAATCACAGCAAACTTCAATCCAGATCTGTTGGATAATTGTATACCTTTTGAAGAAGTGCATCTGTAAAAGCCTTTCAATAGAGTGCTGCAGGGAAGACGTCATGTTGTATGCCAACCCAGAAGGTTGGTTCCCTCAACAAAAAACAATGGGATATTTCCATTGGATTTTGGATTGTTGCAGAAAATTAACTCTGTGGCAATCACAAGTTTATGATACTTACACGTCTTGTTCAGCAAGATAATCTTCACAAATGAACAGTACACAATGGTCGCATGACTTCACGTCACCACCACGAAGCTAATGATGACTCAGAGTCGGGTATTAACTGACATTTTATATGTGAGAACAAAACATAAAACAAATCTTAAATTGTGTTAACCACAGACCTTATTTTTGTCATCAATCCAAAAATCCATACAAAAAACTATTTTCCCACTTTGGGAAAGGGGAACCGGAAGTGCAATAATGCTGACTCATTCCCGGGTTTCAGGACTCATTCCTGCAGCACTCTATTCACTAGTTTATTTCACTGTTTCCATCGGTGTGTTAACCAATAGGTGTCTAGTTACCTTGCTAACGACAGAGATTCTCAAAACGATGTAATTGGAGTCAACACCGCTGGCCGACTTGGCTTCCAGAGTCACGGTGATGTCAGTGCCTGATTGTGTGTTGGCAGGTGTCGAGATGATCATAGTAGAATTAGCATATTGTCCAGTTGTCAAGGTGAGACTGTCAAGAGAAGACAGAAAAATACACGTTGTGATTACAGAAGCTATTACTGTGAATAATTGAAGCATTTTATTTGGATTAAAATATAAAAAGTCTACTTCCGTGGTAAAAAAAAGAAGTGCAAACCCAGTTTAATTTACCAGACACACAGTTGACCAGTCACAATGTGAAGTGGGTGTGAATGTCAGATCATTGATTTAGGAAAGTTACAGAACTTGTTGGACACAGTGCCCCCTAATGTGAGCAGTTGTAACAGAGCATACTGCTGCCTTAAGCCTGCCTGTGGCCTCTACTCCAACTAGTGAGTGGGATTGCACAAAGTTACTCCACTCAGATGTAACTTTGCCCTCAGCCCCAGGTAGCAGGAATGGGTGCTCTAGATTTAAAGATGTGTCAGTATCAATAAGGATATTTAACAGAAGAATAGTTTTTAGTTGCTTCTCCTCACCTGCTTGGGTAGGTCATGGTGAAACCTTTGTCGTTTCTGCCACTGATGGAGTATTGACCACCAGAGCCCTGGGTCATGACACTGAAGGGGAGATTGAAGGCTTTACCTGGCTCCACACTGCTGTCCACCACAGCCTAAAGGGAAATAGAAGTGAAAGATTAAAATACAAAACAGGAGGAGAAAGGAGGATACCCCGGGGAAGACCCAGAACACGCTGGAGGGATTATATCTCTCAGCTGGCCCGGGAACATCTCGGGATCCCCCAGAATGAGCTGGAAAATGTTGCGAGTGAGAGGGAAGTCTGGATCAGCCTGCTGGGCCTGCTGCCACCGCGACCCGACCCCAGATAAGCAGATGAAAATGAATGAATGTATGGATGGAGGCGAAGAAAAGTGTTATTGTTCTTACATACTACAAAAGGGTGAATATTAATTTGTCTTACTTTAACAAAACAGGAAGTGAAGAGACCAACCTTGATGTTCACTTTGGAGACAGACATCTGGGTGGTAGACTGTCTCTGAAATTCACTGCCTGACACTTTGTCAGTTCCTTTAAGGATGACCACAAACTCTCCCTCAGGGACGTCATCAACAGTCATCAGGATGTCTCCGTTGCCCATGTCAGTTGTTGTGCTATTTCTGACAGTCTCAGGACCAGACACAGTTACCAGAGCAACACGCCCTATGGTCATGGAGGATGGACCTTTCCTACCCATCACTGAGAGCATCAGAGTGGCCGGCTGGCCTGAGTTTCCAGAAGAGAGAAGTAAAGAAATAAGGTAGGGACAAAAACAAGAGGAACATTCATTTTCATGATAAAAAAATGACTTTAGAGGGTTTGGGGAATGGGGGGTGGAAGGATGCCTGATTTGGCCAACATCATCATAATCTTAACTATTGTATGGGCCTTGCTTGCCATAGGATACTAAAATACTTCAAAGTAAATTCTTGCATTAGTTGATTTTGTCACTTTACTATCAAACCATATAAAGTTGGTATGGGAGGGTGACCATGTTTTCAAACCACCAAACCGGGACCAGTAGTGTAGCAAATATTCATGTGAACATGTTTGTGTTTTTACATTGTGGTAGGTAATAATTCAATTTAATTTAGGTGAAAACTGGGATATTTGAGTGTTTTACAGATATTTGAGGGGACTCGGGACACGCTTCAAACTGGGAAAATCCTACACAAACTGGGAAATCTGCTCAACGTATGTCAAACCTGTTAGCAAAGAGTTGCTCATATACACACCCAGCAGACACAGAGCAACATTAGCATTTGTTCAGAGTCGCGGTGATCCTTTGTCAATATGAAAATATTAAGTATAGGAGCTTTAAAGATGATCTTTCTTTCTACCTGAGCTAGACAACACAGAACAAGAAATGTGTCACTTCTTTTTCACCACTATGATGCTATTTTTGCACAGAGACCACACATTGTGGCAACTTAAAAAAAAATAAAAATATATATATATATCAAGTATCCTAGAGTTCCTATAGAGACTCTTAACTACACCATTACTGCTTTATTGAATGTATTGTACCTGCTTGTGGACGCCCACTGAGTTGTGCGTAACCTGGATGAGGTCCCCCGAAGCTTTCCACAAAGTCATAGATAAAGGTAATAGTACTCTGGCCTTGAAAGACAAGCACAGACTTACAGTTAATACAGAAAAAATAAGAAAAGAAAGAATTATGTTTGACCAACAACTGAGTAAAAAAATATATACTTTTGAGATTAGAAACTGAATTAATTTATGTGGTTTTTGTAAATCAAAAATGAGTGGTAATAAATATGAAATATGCTACGAATTAAAGGCTTTAATTTGGGCTTTCTTGCCAAATATTAGATGAGAAGATCAATACTTTCATGTCTGTAAATGAAATATGACATAAACATAAAAGGGCATGTCTAATGAACAGAGTAGCTGACCTGTGACTTTAAGTGTGTATGGTTGTTTGGAATTGATGTTAATCTGCCAGGTCCCTGTCTTTTTGTCAGCGTGGAGACGAATTCTCCACAGGTTTCCCACTGTGTGGATGGTCCCCAAATTACCGCTGGCCTCGTTGTGCTTCTGGCTCACACCTGTAAATTGATGGCAAGCATTCATTATTCATAAATATCTATCGCAATCATATTCTCAGGCAGAAAGAAAAGGAAACCCAATGAGTGTCAAGCATTTACATTGTCTTAACCTTTTTAAAACCCACCTATTTTTAGGTCCTTTCCTCAAAAATTGCATACTCAAACTAAAAAGGGTGTATCTCGGCTATTTGAATCATTTTGGTTATAATAAAAGGCTACACACGTGAGATTTTGTTCAGATGTGTAAATATCAGTCTATGTGTTACTGATTAAGAGTAAATGAAGATAACACACAGAAACAAATGAAAAGGTTTCAGGTCCGCCTAGAAAAAAAGCACTTTCAGATGATTATTTCTTTGAAATGATGCAGCTGTAAGGTCTAAACCTCTCCCAAATCATAGCACAATATGTGAACATTCTCTCTGCAAAGGTTGACTTTGATAAAGTGAAGCAGAAAAAGAGGGTTAGAGGGTTTAGTCCAGAGAAAATTCAGGCAAGGACTCCAAAATTTGCATTGGGGCACATTTGCGCACATTTGAATTTTTTCAAGTACCAAACCATATCTTGTATATTACTTATGGTGTTCAATACATCCAAATACAGCAGTTTGCCCCTTTTTTTCATTAAACAAACTATTATTTACAGTTCTATATAGCAATTGCTCAGTCTTCCCCCCCTAGGGGGGATGGGTTTTTGAAACCGGTGCAAACACTTCAAATCGGAATGGTTTGTTACCTGCAGGGTTGGTCAGCGTGAAAGTAAGGGCTTTTCCTGTGATGTAGATGGTGATATTTTTCAGAGATCCATCCAACATGAAGGGAAATGTCTCCTGCCCAAGGTCCCTTGCCCGCTGAAGAACTGTCACCTGAGGGAGATAGGGGAAAACAGAAGAGCCTGATGATTTGCCACTTTTGTACCCCCTGAAGGCTACATGTTCAGATAGTACAGAATAGACTATTAGAACTGCACAGTTTTACCAGAGCTGAAGTAGAGGTGTCAAGGATGACGTCTGTGGCCTGAGGCAACTGACTCTTTGACACCTGGATGGCCTGGCCTCCAGAGGCCAAAGCCAGATCCTTGTAGTCTTCAAAGGAGCTAGCACGGAGGTCACGACGACGCCTCCCACTGGGCCCGGTCATAAAGAATGACACCTATGGAAATCATTAAATATGGAGATTACACCCCCAGCCTTTAAATTAAAATTCACTTTAGGGGCATCTTTGGGTGTCAGTCAGTATTTACCGTTGACTTGGTGCTCCTGATGAGAGCAACAATAGTGTCCTTGAGGACAATGTCTTTGGCTATAGCATCAGTGAAAACGTAGATGTGGGAGGAGGCAGGAGAACCGGTGAGAGCCAACTGGAGAAATAAAACAATGAAACATATCAGTTCTTTCTGCATCACCTCAGTCTTTTAAGGGGTTCATGAAAAATATCTGGAACATCAACAGCCACCCTAGTCAGTAAAGATTATAGTACCTGAAGTCCTGACAGGCACATCTCAGGGATATCACCACCTCCGTTTGCTCTGAGCTTAGAGATTTCTTTTTTCATTTTATCGGGGTCTGTTGTCCTGATCATAGGTCCAAAATCTACATATAAAGCATAGCAAATGGGCTAAGTGCCAAGACTAACCTGTATATAAAATGTGTCTATTTTAAAATCATTTTTCATCCTACAGAACCACTGTGAGTCTATACATATTTACAGTATTCACCAGAGTTTGCCAACTCTTTACATAAGATCATACACTAGTTTGTAACTCGTGTTACAACTATATGGCCAAGCATTACACTGCATACAATTCTATAGCATTATCAAACCACCAAGGGTCGAAGACAACTTATAATTTTTTTAAATTATCAGTAAGGTAGAAGAGATCATACCGGGGTCATTGAAGGGCACCAGAATGTACTCTGATGGCTCGTCCTGCGTTCCTTTTTTGCTGTCAATTATTTCGTAAACAACCTCCCTGGCCTCCTGGATATCATCTGACATACTGCCAGTGGTGTCAATAACAAAGCACACAACGGATGAGCGAGCAATCCCCATCATTCTGTGAGAAAGAGAAAGAAAGTGGAGAATTAAAGGTCAGGTAAACCTAACCCCCACCCCTCCTTTTTACACCTCACCTCACTCTTACCTCAGAAAGTCGTTGTCCCCAGCAGCTAACTGGATGTCATTGAGCAGCTGGAGGCTGGCAGATGTGGCTGCATTCACTGCAGCGTTGTGGAGATCGACGTTGTCCGAGCGGCGCTCATCTTTGCTGATGCCTCCGCGAGGTTCTGCTGTGCTAGTCAGGTCAGCGGCACCTCCATGGCTACATTTCCCTGACAAAGGGCAGAAGGGACAGGCGGTTGAACTGGGACATGGTTCAAATTGCTATGTACTTGAGTACATGACTTGTTCCTGCCATGTACTCAAGTATGCTTTTCTGGGTAGACTGAATTACCTAAATTTTATATTTGTTTTTCGTACTCAGTTTTATGAGTGTTGCATCTGGATTTTATTACGCAATTGAAACCCCAATACAATCTGGGGCATCTTGAATGTCATATAAGAACTGTCGGTTCGCCCTGTCTGTATGCCTGCTTAGATCTCTGTTTTGAGCCCTGTTAGATCTCCATCTGAATCCCTGTTTTGATCTCTATTGGAGAAATAAAGTTACGTTGCACCGTTGTCGGCGTTTGGGTCCTCTCTGAAGCCACCCCGTGACACCACTGGCATCTGGACTGAAGGAATTTTTGCTGCACTTGTATGATTTTGTCTGATTTTGCGCTGGATCCAACCGGGCCTCACAGAAGTATTAAAAATAACTATATATATATATATATATATATATATATATATATAGAAAAAGCAAATCATCTGGCATATGGTCTTGTTTACTCATCATGTAGGTCATATATATAGATGCATCGCTATTAAATTGACCAGAAATCATCAATTAAAAGTTCCTTCCTGTAACCTGTTTAGTCATTAGGAAGTGAAATATTCTTCGGTTTATATAGTATCATTATTTCATATATATTTATAATATTTACATATTTTGCTCACTGTTGAAGTTAATTTCCTCCTTGAGGGGAATTAAAATGTGATGCACAGTGTGGTAACAATATTTGAATATGGCTTGGAGACATGTTTTGATACCTTTGGGCTTGGCAGCTGATAAGATTCCCATGTAGCCTGATGTGAGTTTCTTCTCTTTCAGGATGTTGGGCAGGATGGAATTGGGGCACGTGCCACTGGCACAGTCACTGCACGTGGCAGTGTTGACATCTACACAAACAAAAGGTACTGTTACGCCGAAGCTCGGAGAGAGGACCCAAATGCAGAGATGCAGTGAAAAAATAATAATTTATTCTAAACAAAAACAGGATTCCGATGGAACGGAAACAAAAACAGTGACAGAATCACACAGGCGCACACACACGGGTTTACACAGCAACACACAGTACGACCAGACAACGGAACAGAAGACACACAGGGCTTAAGTACAAGGGGAAGGTGTGGGTGATTAGACACAGGAGGAAACAATCAGCAGACAATCAACAGACAGGTGGGAGAATAGGACACACGAGACAGGACTTCAGAATAAAACACCGAAAAAACCCAACCCGTGACAGGTACACAATATCCACAATTAGTAATCTTTTGGAGTTTTATTATGCAGCAGTATGGATATAGTCTACATCATGACATGTTACTCAACACAGACATATTTGCATAGTTACTGTATGTGTATGACACACACACCTGCCAGGTTTTCCAGAGGAAGGTCTAGGCGTATGAGGTTAATGTATGGCTCGGTGTATCCCAACTCCACCCAGTTACTGTGGCTGTAGAAGTCCTGACAGTGAATGGAAAGATACACATTAACACCTTGATACAAACACATAGAGAGCGTTAGAATTCCTCTATTCAGTCTCCTTCCTCGCTCATGTTGTCTCCTCTAACCGTATCATTCTTTCCTCCAAAAAAAATGTCTGTCTATTTCTCCATTTCTTCCTCACCTTGCCCTTTAACCTTTATATACCAACAGTTTCTTTATACCCTTCTTACCTGTAGTGTATGAAGGACTCTGCCCAGTGTTTCCCTGGCAGCCTGGAAGTTCTCCTCGCGAATGTTAGCCTTAATGGCCACGATACCCTCAATGATTAGGCCACGTCCTTCCAGAAAGGCCTCTGAGTTGAAGTGGTGTGGAGCACTAAAATAGTTTTTCACAAGTAATAACTGTAAGAGCAAATATTTTTTTAAGCTTAACAGAGCTCAAAATCCCATATTTCATTGCTCTGTAATAACAGTTGCTTTGTTTTGATCTTTCCCCAACCTGTTGATAAAGTCGCGGTCTACCAGTCCGTTCTGGGTGTAGATCTCTTGAAGAGCAGAGCGAAACTTGGCACCAGACACTTCTCCTGTTGCTGTGGGACCGAGACATGCTTGGACCAGCTCCTCAGCAGATGGACCCTGCAGCCAGACGTCAAGATAAAATAAAAATAATCCTTTATTAGTCCCGCTGTGGGGAAATTTACGGATTTACAGCAGCAAGAAGGTAAAGTGCAACAACAGACATAGTAAAAAAGAAACAATATCAAAACAAGTATTATAAATAAGAAAATAAGCAATACAAACTGTAATAAAAAACAGTCAAGAATACACAATAACTGAATGATTATATATAGACACAGAATAACTATTATTGCACAGTACATATATATATATACACACAAATCTTAGGACTCTATTTTCTTGCAAGTGCAAAGCTAGCGCTCAGGCAAGATTGAGGAAAATATGGCCAGTGTGTAGAATTTTACGCCATCCAGCAATGACATTTCAGATTGCAACCAACGAAAACTACGAAAGCCAATGCAACATTGTGAATGGCCTTATAATTTTTTTTTTGTCTGTTATAGGCTGCTTTAGAAACATGGCGGTGCAACATAGCACACGTCGTTATTAGGACCCGCTCTGTATGTAGATATAAGAAGATATTAAGATTGGAAGATTCACCTTCTGGAGACAATACATTTCTCTAACGAATTGCATGGCAAGTCATCAGATAGTTGTTGAAATGTTTCAGAACCAAAGTGATGGACCAACAGTCCAGCAAACCAACATTAACAGCTAAAATATCAGCCGTTAACGACTGTTCTACGTAAAGTGACTCCCAAATGCATCTTCCCTAACTCTCAGCTTCAATATTGTTTAAATGCAAAAAGCAGACTGATGTCTTCTCACTGAAAAACATTAAGGGGCAGAGTAGAGTGAAAATGTACCCAGTGTATATGTGTGTAAACATATAAATGTGTTGAAATGAGGTTGAATGTGTGTATGTTCGCATGTTTTGTGTGACTATGTTTGTTTGTGCCGTCTTGCATGTTTGTTGTTCTCCGTCCTACCGTGGGGTTGAACTCATGACCAGCTGCTTCAGCCACCGCCCGACATGTCTCTGTCACTTTTTGCAATAGAGCTGTTCCTGTAATGCTGACATGAGTGGACGCCCCACCCCCGATGGGGACAAAGGCCACTATGGGCCCTGATAGGACCAAAGTGAGCAGGGCAATGCCCAGCACTGATGTCATGATCAATCTACAGGAAGGGAGAACATTATTAGATATCAGTTATTAGGCTGGTTAAATGATACATGATGAAAAAAGGACTGTTAATTAAAGTGATTCAACTGCTTTGTCTTCTGACTTTGAATGTTTATACTGACACATGTTGCTGAAAGCTGTATTAGAAGACAAGTTACATTTACCTCTGTAGAACAAAAACAAAGGAAAATGCTCAGAGATCGAGATTTTTTGTTTATTCATACTCCAAAATGATACTCTATAAAGGTGATGGCGAGTGAAAACGCATAACAAGCGACAAAAGCTGATGTTTAGGAGCTTTGTCTTTGGCAACCTTCCAGACATCCTGGTGTTTTTCACAGAAAATAAAAATTCTAAGCAGCCATGTTATTGAATGTACTGTACTAACATGGCATGCAAAGCTCATAAACAAAGACACACATTTAGTACACACATGAAGAATGTGCTGATAAAGCCACTCCCCACCAAACGTCATTGCACTTTTTGCTTTGTCTTTATTTGCTATTCACAGGGATTTCTCAGTGATTTTGAAAATAATGAGCTGAAAGCTAGCTGTACATTTTTGTATCCATATTTTGTCCATCTGATATTCATTGATCCAATTCCAATACTGCTAACCCGATACTAACCTTCTATTTATATTGTGATGTTTTAAGAATAGCTGTTAATATTAACACACCTGTTAATATTCAATCTTTTTACAGGCATATTTGTGCACTTGAAACAGGAACTTATTCCTTTTTAAATCCACACTTTTTGATGCTAAGCTTCCAATTAATTTTACCAATGAATGGTGATTCTTCTATTCGTATTCAACTGTTGCTAAGAAGGATCTTTTTCTCTTTCTGCCTTTTTAACTGTCAGTCTGGTCTAACCTTTGTACAGCGTTTTGTTCTGCATGTACAAAACACAACCGAACCCTTTCATACAAAATAACACATATTTGCGAAGAGGACTTCCTACAACCTAAAAGCACGAGAAATACAGAGCGGTCCTCTAAGCCATCCTGTTGTGGCTGAGAGCGGAACAAGGCTGTAGTGGATCAAGCTTTTTTGGCAGGTGACCCCAAACTTTTGAATGGATATAAATTATAAATTGTATAATATATAATATTAAAATATAACATATAAAGAAAAAAGTGAATCGTAGTTTACAACAATGCAATGGACTATGGGCTAAGACCACTTTGATTTTAAATATTTTAAATATATGCATTAAAATATTTCTCCCACAAAAGAAATACACAATATGATAAATGGTAGTGCGTATTCTATACTTAGAATTATTCGGTTGTAATCGTTTTATCAATCTAAAAACATTTTCAAATTAATAAATCATTGAAATTATTGAAATTATTTCATTTAAAAATGTTTTAAAAACATAAGAATATCTTTAGCAATGTGAAAAAACTGTAAACCTTGTCAATTAAATTAACAAATTGAAATTTAAAATACAATCATACCGTAATGTCTTTCAGCTGTGATGACTCCAATGACTCCTAAAGAAGTGTGACATGTAACCCCACCACTCCTCTATATAGCTGAACATATGAAAGGTACTTTGTATATGATCGAGGGTGGAGACTTGACCATGTAAAAGTGTGTGTGTGTGTGTGTGTGTGTGTGTGTGTGTGTGTGTGTGTGTGTGTGTGTGTGTGTGTGTGTCGCTATCTTCCTACAGCTGTGATCTGATTTGGCTGTGGCTCATAACAACAAATGGTATGCTTTTATTGTGATGGTACAGTCATCTGTGTTTGTCAAAATAGGTGTTTCATAAAAGACTGTAAGCCATTGTAGTCTGATTTCCGTAAAATAAAATAAAACGTTTAATATACTTTACTTTTTAATCACCCCAGCGTATTTTCCAGTATCACACGTAAAATCCCATTGTACTATGAGGTCACAGATTGACTTGAGTAGTGAGCGTGGGCGAAAGCTCAAAAGTTTCAGCACTCAATCCCAGCTATGTTCATTGGAGGACACATAACAATTGTCATTCCAGAAAAATCTGGACAGGGCAAGAGGTGTTTTACTGCAGGAAACCCAAAGGCGTAGTTCCTTGAAACATTCCTGCAAGATGCCGATAGTGCCCTGCCTTACAAATCCTTTGCCATAGAAACCGGGCGGCGAGTTGAACCTTTTCCCATATCTTCCCAGATCCATAAGTCTAAAGTGCACTGAGGGTGGAAAGCATCATAGCAGAGAAAGAAAGCATATGTTTGAAAGGAGCTGACATGAAAGGAAACGAAGTAGACAAAAGCAGAACATTAAAGAGCAAAGGAATGTTGGATAAGAACAAACAGATTAAAAAAATTGGAACGAGGAGAAGGAATGAACAACTAAGAACACTTTGCGTAGGCCATGGCATTTTTCCTCTTCGCTGACTGACTGCAAGTTGGAGGAGAAGGATTATTAATTAAATGCTAAATGGACTGTACTTTTGTATAGCGCTTTTCTAGTCGTCCAACCACTCAAAGCGCTTTAACACGACATGTCATCATTCACACCTTCATACACCGCAGGCATAGCTTGCGGGAGCAATAATTCGCGTTCACCGCGGCAGTTTACTCGCGCGAGTGAAACAAGGGTGTTCACTAGTGATGGCGAGATGAAGCTTCCTGAAGCATTGAAGCTTTCCATCCAATTGGTTCGCTCATGGGCCGAAGCTTCATGGGGCTTCATTTGCTCTACTGCGCCACCAAGTGGACATACATGTAAAACAGGCAGCGTGATCATAACGACACCATGGCTTTGGTGTGTGAAGCTTTGAATTTAATACATTATGTTTGTGACGCCAATACATCAGTTATTAACTTATTAATATTGTGTCTATCTTTATGATATAATGGCGGGGTCAAAATCAAAGGTGGAAACAAATTGGGAAAAAAGTTGTGATGTGACTGTGGGTCAGTGGTTAGATTACCCGTCTTTCAGTCAGAGGATCGGTGTTTCGAGCCTCGGCTCCGCTAGTCTATGTTGATGTGTCTAATTTTTTATTTTTTTTAAATAAGAACTTTTCCACAGTGCTGGGCTTTTTGAGACTATTTTGCCTGCTTTATAAAATACCCTTTCACAGGCACAGATGACGCTGGGTACAGAGAGGAAGGTGGAAATCCATTGAGTTTCGCTGCCCCTTATTTCAAATCGCATGGCAAACCCACGAACCATTTTCTGAATCAGTCACGTGGTACGGCCGGCTCGCGAGGCTTCGAACGTCACCACATACGTCATCGACACAAGCCTCGATACGCGCTTCACCAAAATCTACCTGGATTACTCGACACACGCATCGAAGCCTCGACACGAAAGGACACATCACTAGTGTTCACGCCAAACGCGAAAAATCGCGCCGCAAAGGGGCCGTGGCTTATCTCCGTTGCTTGTCTCTGTGAAAGGAGCTTTAATTTCCACTATCGACCATGGAATAAATAACCACTAGTTCTGCTTTATACTTGTTGTTGAAGTCCCAAACATGTCGGAACATGAAACGCCCTTGTGTTTGGGTTCATAACACCATCCGTAGCCGCACACAGCTGGGTGAATTTCACCGACTCCTCCAGGAACTGCGTCTGGCTTCTCCGTAAAACGGATACCGATTCATCCACCATGGAAATAACCACTAGTTCTGCTTTATACTTGCTGTGTAAATTCCACATACGTCGGAACATCAAACTCCATGGTGTCTGGGTTCATAATATTATCCGTAGTCCCACAACAGCGTCTCAATGACGGGGGCTACCAGCACTGGTTCTGGCGGAGCAGCAGCAGTTTCATTCAGGAACGGCAAGACGGCGGTGGTGACAGGCGGAGCTTCTCAACGCTGATTCTCAACGCTGATTGGCTGACGCATCTTTGCGTCACGCGATTTCTCCGCCGGAGTTGGGATAATTCAACTCACGCGAATTCGCTCCGCGTCCTTCGCTCTGTTCGCCCCACGTCAAACGCGTTATTCACGCCGCCTCAAACGCGTCTATCGCGCCGCAGCGCATCTATCGCGCCGCAGCGTGTCTATCGCGCCGCAGTGCGTCTATGCATTGACTTTGCATGTAATCTGGTCGCGCCGCGTCCGGTGTGAACACAGCATAAGACACATCGACATGTACTAGCGGAGCCGGGGATCAAACCGCTGATCCTATGATTGAAGGACAACCTTGCTCTATCACTGAAGCACAGTGTACATCTCTGTGCTTTCAATACAAAAGTAGCTTTTTGATGCTTTTTGAAGTAGCTCTTCTCTGTACTTGATGAGGAAACACACAACTGAAAGTTGATGTTCTCTGAATACTACTGTTGTTGAGTCACAACATGTACTTTTAGGATGTTTTCAGGCGAGAAGTTAGTTATTTAAGCATCAAATCTGTGGTCGGCTTGTCAAGAATCACCCTACTTAAAAAGATACGGCGACCAGTTGAGTTCCTGCTGGCGGGACCGGTGAGTCTCGCAAGCACCGGGCCGTCAGCGCTCTGCTGCCCGCCGAGAGCATGAGCTATACTTCAGTTTTGAGGATCTAACGAGCAATCTTTATTAGTTTATTATTTATTCACAGTAACGTTACATCAGTTTAACGGAGGGAAAGGTTAAGATTCATAACTTAATGTTTTAATTTAACTTTTACTTTGAACCTCAGCGGTGTCTTTTTACTTTTGACCGAATTGATTGCAATTATATGTGTATCTATATAAATATATAAGTACATATATAAAATACATATTAATTAATTGTTAATTACAATAAATAATTACATATTAAGAATATATTACATATAATATATATATATAAAAAAAGATATACATATTAATTAATTGATAAAGCAGGGTATGCTCCAAGGAGATCAATTACATTAAAAAGGGCTCACATCCCCTCTCTTCACACTTAATAAAATCAAACTGCACCCCTTATATGCAATTATAATACGGGTAGATCAAATCAAGCATTCTGATTGGTTGAGAGTGAGTCACGGGGTGTACTTTATTCAGCCGTAAAGTACTGTACAGCTTGTTTACATTTAGAGCGTTCCATATCAGTGCGCACTTAAAATAACAGCTAGATTTAAATTGTGCAACCGTTAGTTGTCATTTCAAGCTTGACAGTTACCAAACATGTTTGGTGTAAACTTTGATATTTTGGGGGTAATGACTTTTGATGAGAATGCCAGTGGTGAATAATGTATTTGTGGTCCCTGTTTCTGCTGTACAGTCAAACGTTGATACAGCTCACCATCAGGAGAGCAGAGCAGATAATGCTCTGAGAGAGACTAGTTAGCGGGGAGCGAGTGCATAAAACCGGAAACTAAGATGAGGAATGAAAAGGGTTTGATCACAAAATCCTGATAATTTCCAGTGAGAGATAATTATGTCAGTAATTTCCCGACGCGAGGCAAGTTCTCTAAACATCATGGAGGAGAAAAATGACAGAGAAAAGACGGACAGAAGCAGCGAGAGCACTTCTTTACATCGGTGGCTGAGTGTCATCCTCCACCCTGCTTTCAACCGGTCAGTTTTATAGTTTAACAGTCCAACAGACCAACATTAACATAAAGCCACACCACAACTGTGGCTAAAACATCAGCATATGTCTCTCAGAAGCAACTCTCCTCACTCCCAGCTTGAGTATTGTTTAAATGCAAAAAGGTAGACTGATGTTTTCCTTTTTCAAAATATTTAGGGGCACAGTGAAAATGTACTATACATGTGTGTTGAAATGAGGTTTAATGTGAGTAAGTTTGCGTGTTGTGTGTGACTATGTTTATGCCGTCTTGCATGTTTGTTATCTGCCACCGTCCGACATGTCTCTGTCACTTTTTTGCAATAACAGTAGTGCTGTCATATTAGCGCGTTATTAACGGCGTTAACGCAAACCAATTTTTTTTTTTTATTGGTTTTTCGCGAGCACCACGCCGGATGTAGCTCAACCGGAAGCAAAACAATAGGCACGCCGTTTGGGCTTGGAAGCTAGGCTAACGTTACGGTTTGAAATGAATGAATGGTGAGCGCGATACGGCAAAATGAATGATATTCAGTGAACTGCGAACAGGTGCGCGTGCCAGAAGGGAGCGCGAGTCAACACATTGAACACAGCAGGAGAGAACGCAACGTTAGCCAGCTAGCTAAAGCTCCGGTGGGAAATTATTAGCTTATGCCGTGTTCACACCGGACGCGCCGCGTCCGGTGTGAACACGGCATAACGCTACCGTTTTTGAGGAGGTAGATTTTGAGGTGAGGGGACTGACAAGGCAGAAGGTAAAGTGGTCCACCGTTCTATCAATAAGCAGACCTGCCAACCTGTACGCAATTTGCGTAGCGGATACGCATTTTGACGTCAAAGTACGCTGGTAAAAATTAGTCTAAAATCAATTTTAGCCTAATTGACCAGCACACATTATATGCAATGCAATATAATGCATGACGAGTATTTAATGACTTATCAATATATAGGTTATATATCAAGGTTGGCAGGTCTGAATAAGGCTAAACTAGAAGTTAACACCAATACAAACATTATTTTTGCAGAATGAGTGTGTTAGGGGAGAAGGATGCAGCCATTGTTAAACAGCTGGATGCTGGATTGAAATGCAGCTGTAACTGGTCGTGGCTAAAACTGGAAGGCAAGGTCTCAATAAAAGGGCAAGAGGTGTCCTTTCATCTAGGAGATGTATTCTCCAAAATCAACAGGCAGGGATTCGCCAGATGCATCAAAGATATAAATGATGCTAACAAAGGCAGCCATGCTCTCCCTTACCACATTGTGCCTCATATACTGTAAATGTTAGACCCAGTGACAGGCTGGCATGAAATGGCTCGCATAATACTTAGTAAGGAGGCCATAATAATTTTTGACTCATGGCTGAAGTAAAATTTCTCCAGCTCTCCCCAGGTTGGCAAAAAAAGCATCTCAAAATGCATCAGATTGATGCTTTAAAATATGGAATATTTAAATTTGTCCCCGGACCCCCCTAGAGGGGTAATATCCTTCTCACCTTTTTCACCCCTGACCCGTTTTCATGCCTGGTGCACTCTATAATTTTATTTTGTAAACCCTTGTTTACCTGAAATGTGCAGTGATTTTATTTTGTACCGCCCTGTTTGGCAGTTGTTTTTCAATAAAATAAAGCAAGCCAATCCACTTTTTCATGTTGATAAGAGCATTAAAATGCAAAAAAATATAATTGCGATTAATTGCGATTAATCGCGAGTTAACTATGACATAAATGTGATTAATCGCGATTAAATATTTTAATCGCTTGACAGCACTAAATAACAGTTCCTGTAATGCGAACATGCGTGGACGCCCCACCCCCGATGGGGACAAAGGCCATTATGGGCCGGGCCCTGATAGGACCAGTCAACGGTGAAATTACAGCACTGACGTCATGATCAATCTACAGGAAAGAAGAACAGGATTAGATATCAGTTATCAGGATTGTTAAATGAGTGTGGTAGTGGGCCTGGTCTGTGCTCAGCTGCAGGGGACAAATCTGTGGAGTGGGAGTGGTTCAGGGGAACAGTTGTAACCTGTTGCTAATTAGCCCTAATTCCTTCAAGCAGCAGCAGGCTGGATCTCTGGTGGCCGGTGAGACAGAGAGGACAGAGGGAGAGGAACACCAGCCCACGAGCGTCGGACTGATTCGGCCTGCGTGCACGCCGAGGAGCTGGGCGGCAGGAGAGACCACATGCCAGTGTGAATTGTTGGTTTAAATTTGAAATAAAATATGTTAGGGTTAACCTTAACTGCTGAAGAGTGTGTTGGGGAGGACCCGAGAATAGCACAGAGTTGGCTACAATGATACATGATGAAAAAAGGAACATTAATTCAAGCGATTTTATGTTTTTATTCTTTTACTTTTGATGCTAATATTGACAAATGTTGTTGAAATGTGTATTGGAAGACACGTTAAAATCAGATAATTTAACTCTACTTCTGTATGACAAAGAGAAAGGAATATGCTCTGCAACAGAGTCATATAAGATATGTTTTGTTTATTTATACTCCAAAAGGATACCGTAAACGTCTGGTTACAAGCCGCTCCTACGGCCGGTCAGTGTCCCCGCTGTAGCAAGCTAGTAGCAGCGCTAGAAAGCGCTGCTGCTGCTACTGCCCGCGTCCCCTTTGCCCAAGTCGGGTGTCGAGCCTGGTCCCGCTACCTTCGGTGGTTTTCGGGGAGCTAGCGGAAGTTAGCGGGGAAGTAACGGAGCGCTAGCAGGAGCCCCAGCTGGCTACAGCGGGGAGCTAACGGGGACACTGACTGAAGGTAGTAGTGGCTCGTAACCCGACATTTACGGTACTCTATGTAAAGGTGATGGCAAGTGAAAACACATAACAGTTACATATGCTGATGTTTAGGAGCTTTGTCTTGACATCCTTTTTTTCCACAGAAAATATGAATTTCTAGCAGTCAAATTATACAATGTACGGAACTGAACATGGAATGCAGAGCTCATAAGCAAAGACACACATTTAGTACAAACTTGACGTACTGATGCAGCCGCTCCCACCAAATGCCTTTACACTTTTTGCGTTGTCCTTTATTTGCTATTCACATATTTCTCAGTGATTTTGCAAATAGTGAGCTGAAGCTAGCTGTACAAAAATAAATATATTAATTAAGGAAAATGTAACTATAAAAAACACAATATTAATATATACAAAAAAGTGAATGGTAGTTTACAACAATGTAAATTACTTCTTTAAATTTCGTTGAACAACTAGGGAAAGACCTCTTTCATTTTTAATATATGCACTAAATTGTTTTCCATACAAAATAAATACTGTTCAATAATCTGATAAAAGGTAGTGCTAACTAAAAAGGTTCCGGGGCCCGCCAAAAACCGTCAAATAACACTTCTAATGCTGCATTGGGTGAGATTAAATAACATCCTGTCATCAGTCATTTTGTGTGCACCTCTGTTCTGGTTACAGTGCCTGACTTAATTTTCAGTCAATAATGCGTGTAACACACGTTTTGCCATTCAATGACAATTTATTTATGGTTCCATGAATTGACCACAACAACCATTGTTGTTGTTCACCACCAGATGGTGGCAGAAATGTGTGTGCTTTTTTGCATTTCAGTACAAGTGCAGACAAGTACATGTCAAATGTTTGTGAATATCAGATACAGTGTGTGTGTGTTTATTTATTTAATCTTTTAAACAGTCTTCCCCTGTATAATTACATTTTTTATTATAGAAATAGATAAATATGTTTTTGCAGATTTGGGTCCAGAAATTGGCACTGGGGATTATCTGTAGGTCTTTTTTTCAATTTGTTTTGAAGGGAGGGATATTGTTAGGTCGGACGTGGAGATTATTTAGCTGATTTTGGATAGTAGTCATTTAATATTATTATTGATGTTGAAGAGGTTCAATTATTTAATATTGATTTTGGTCTGGATAGAGGGTTTAATCTGACGAAATTAAAAAGAAGTGATTCTCCCCAATGCTCCCCAAAGATTAATTCATACTTGTATGTTGACGTAATGTATCATCATAGAAACTACAGCCCAGTATATGAAGTGTCAGGGGAACTAGTTCATACAAGTCTTCCAGACAATGACATATCACACCATATTTTGGTCTCTGTTACTACTGTCTTCTTCTTGTAAGCAAATTCCCAATGCCTCTCTTATGCCTCTGAATTAAAATTTCAGGCCATTGCTTCCATATTAACGCGCTCCTTTACTCATCAGATATCTTGTCAGTTTAAAGGGCGGAGCAAAGGGAGGTATGTCCGTGAAACATTTAATTCTCTCTCTCCTAACATGTGTTGCAGACCTACTTTTGTTCCATGCTGCTCTGATACTCCCACATTAGGTATGTTTCTTCTATTACATTTAATTCACATTTCAGGTTCATATCATGTATTTAAACACAGAGATATTGTACCCAATCATATGTGGTGCTTATTTACTGCTAGCAGGGTTGGTGATTTATTTTTGTATCATACAGCTCTAAAACACAAACAGCTCTATGTTTTTATGTCGAAAGAGTAGTTACTGTCTCTTCTCTACTTCTATCACGCTATACGTGTACAGCAGTAATCCGGGGATATATCTAACATTAGGAATTCACAATAACATTGGATGTGGGGTTGACTGACTACAATATAATTTAATTGTGATTTGTAAATACACTCTGTGGCCAGTTTATTACCAGATCTATATAAAGAGCCCTATAATCCTTTATTAAGATTATGCTGTTTAGATTTGTTATTGAGGTGTTGATTCATCTTGATGTATTTGATGGTGCTGTTGCATTATTGCTTCATAATGAGATGTGTTCCTAATATTTACTCCACCTCATCTATGTAAATGAATGTAGAGTAAATATTAGCTGGGTGTGCCTAAAAAAAACATCAGTTAATCATCTATATTAAATCCCCAAAGCAACCAAACAGCAGAGCATCTTATAAGGAGTTACAGTGTCAAACACAAGTAGAGCTGTGGAGCCAACTGCAATTCTAATATCAACTACATGAAAGCGCACTGCTACAAATGTGTACATTGACAACTCACCAGGCAGTTAAATCAGCACCCCGAGCCTTAACACGCAACTTTGTGTTCATGGAAATTAAATTACCAAAATAAAAGCCACAGAGCTTATCAGTCTGTTGCAAGGTTCACCATTGTTGCTATACTATATGTTCAGTGTTTCCAAGAAGCATCTGCTTCTCATATTGTGGTTATTTAATTCTCAGTTATCACATCAACACATTCACAACTTAATTTTCAACCCGGTCACCAGAAAAAAGTTTCTGCATATGGGATACGTTGAATGGAGATGTTTCTGAACCAAAAATGTATTTCATGAATATGTCAGCCTCGTCTCAGACTTTAAAAAAATGCACAATGCTACATCTATGGGTGGCTGTAGCTCAGGGGGATGAGTGGTCGTCCCGCAACCACAAGGTAGCCCGTTCGATCCCCAGTCCCCCCATAGCTCACACGTCGAAGTGTCCCTGAGCAAGACACTGAACCCTAAATTGCTCCCCGGGCACCTCACAGGGTTGCCCACTGCTCCTTAAGACATTAAGGATGGGTTAAATGCAGAGGACACATTTCATGTATGTATGTATGTACTATGACGAATAAAAAGGATTTCGATTTCTATCAACATGTCCATGGTTTGCAGAAACTTATAATGGGAAATTTTGTACAAGTTAGGCAAAAAAATCTTCTGATTTGTGACTATAGCAATTAATATTTAAATGGGAGTCATGTCAGTATTGTGTCATGGACACATTTACTCATGTCTGTATTCATGTGCAGACATGAGGGTGCGTTAACCTCATCTACGCAGTCAGTCTGAGGGGACGTGACTAAGTATGGGACCATGGCTGGATGTAAGAATACAATTGCAACACTTGAATTGTTTTATTCTAAAGTATTTAGTAATAACTAGAGGTTCCACATGTCAGCTACTTATTTTTACTCCAAAGTGTACCTCATATAACCATATAGGGAGTTACTAAACTATAAACTCTTTTGACACAAACATATAACCAGAAATTATAAATGTACAACCCGAGAAGAACCCTGGGTGAGAGTAGAGTAAATCTAAATAGCTGAAATTCCCAATCAGGTCACAGAATCTGTCGGGTCAGACATTAGAGTGTAACACGAGGAGAGAGCAGTAGGGTTTAGTTCATTTTCTTTACATTACATTTATTTCATTCTTGAGATTAAGGTTGAATTACACCACCTTAACCAATAAGGATTGACTACCTGTATTACTTTCAGTTAACTAATTAGTCCAGGTTTAATAATGGTTTATTTGATAAGGGTACAGTGCACATTAATAAACACATTTATCTAAATGTGGCAGAGTTAGCCAAGAGGCTATTTTTCATCTGTGGTCCCGAGAGGCAGATGAAACAGAAATGAGATTAAATATACAAGATTATACAATATTGACGCTTTACAATGTGTGCACAAACAAATAATAGAGTGAGAATATTAATGTACGTAGTATCATCATTCAGGAGACTCTTTGACATTGTCAAGTACTAACAAGACATGCAACACAGAGGCTCACAAATTCAACGTACACAAAGCAAATTAAATGAGGAATAACTATGTTAAAATGGAATGGACTAAAGACAAGGCAGTTTCATTGGTTATCTCAATAGAAAAGAGATTGTTGAGCTAGTACCTGTTTGGGCTCTGAAGCATTCTCTGACAGTATTTCTTAACTAAGCAAGCGTAGTTGCCCAAAAGCTGGTATGTGGTTACATCACAGGAACAGGATTAGACATGTTGTTTGAATCAAAGGGACGGTGTAGTGTAAATGTTTTTCTCAATTGGGTACTAGAGAATAAGGAATAGGAAAGTAAAAAGGATATACCCGTATAGTATTGTGTTTTTAGTGTATTGTACACATTTTTAACTTTATGTGTAGCCAAATTATGTTAGTGTATCATACAACTTGAAAGTCTGTAGCACAGAATGTAAATATATGATGCATGAAATGTCCTTGCATTATGTCTTTCTTGCTCTTGTTATTAAACAAAATGTAAAGTTAACTTAAGGAGACTGTTGCACCAAATGTGAGTCACATCAGAACACAGTAGCCTTCTGCTGACAAGAATAATGTTGTTATGTATTACTGTCAGAGTCATCCTCTGTAGCCATGTCAGTTATGTTGTTGATTACGTTTTTTACAATTATCAACATAAGGATTTAACAATTTTCATCTGCAGTAACATAGATTTGTAATTTATCAATTTAGATAACAAGCAAGATGATTATATGGTGCTCATTTCATTATGTCACTGTTGTATGTGAGAAAAGGGAGTACTGATTTATCAGCTGTCTACAGACCATCGCACATCTATTGTTCATATCATCGTCATCATGAACACTATCACTGTTCTGGTCAATCTTTTTCACTGTAGATAACCATGATCAAGTACATCAGCTGCACGTAACGTGTTTAGCTTTCAAACAAGAACAAGCATGTGTGCACCAGCACCTCCTAACCCTGACTGATTTTAATCAGCTCTCTGTACGCTTCTTGTCACTGTTTTTTCTTCTTCTTTCAGAGCACCAATGTCCAACACGACGCCCACCTCAGATGCCTCAGGGGTACAGCTGATCTGTCCCCTGCTACAGATGATGAAGGAGCACAGACTCAACAACAACACACAGGCCAACTTAGTAGTGGTTTGCATCCACGGTCTGGTCTCCTGCCTGGGAATTTTGGAGAACGCCCTCATCCTATGGGTGGTGGGCTTCCGCCTGCGGTGTCGCACAGTGGCCTCTGTCTGGGTGCTCAACCTGGCCATGTCTGACTTCCTGGCAACTCTGACACTACCCCTCTTCACCTTCTACCTTTCGTCCTCACATAGCTGGGAGCTTGGCAGCCTACTTTGCAAAACACAGGCTTCCATCTTCTTCTTGAACATGTTTGTGTCAGCCTTCCTGCTGGCAGCCATATCAGTGGACCGCTGTCTTTTGGCAGCCAAGCCAGTGTGGGGCCAGAATCATCGCTCAGTGGCAGGAGCGTGGAAGGTGTGTGCATTGGGATGGCTGTGGGCAGTCATCAATACACTACCTTACTTCCTGTTCCGCTCAGTGACTGAAAAACAGGATGGGAGGAAACTGTGCTATCATAATTTTGCCTTGTATACATCGTCTCTGGAGAGAGACTGCAAAGTGAGGCAGGCAGCAACAGCCATCTCCAAGTTGCTGCTTGCGTTCCTGTTTCCCCTGGTGGTCATTGCAGGGAGCTACATCCAAATTGTTCTCAGCTTGAGGAACAGGAGCAGAAGGAGGAAGCAGAGTGCCAACAAGCTCACTGATGGACTGATTGCGTCCAACAAAGATGGGGCATCAGGAACTACAAATACTCCTCGAACCACAAAAAAGACTATCTTTCTCAAGTCTCGGGCCTCCGATTCATCTTCATCCCTGACACCCACTACCTGGTCCCCCACTAACCCTAATCAGACCAATCACAGTCAGTTGTCCCAGAGCTTCACCAAGATGGTGACATTTGTGATTGCAGCATTTGTTCTGTGCTGGGCCCCCTATCACATCTTCTGCGTGATTGAAGTGACAGCCCAGTATTGGCTAAAAAATCTCGACCTGGTGGAGGTGGGGCTGCCCTTGGCCACAACCTTTTCATTCTTGAACCCCGTGTTGAACCCCATTCTGTACGCCTTCAGCTGTCCCAATTTCTGTGTGAGAATACGACAGAGTCTGGTAGCAGTGTTTGACGGTCTGGTGGAGGAGGGAGGGGGGTTACTGATTGTGCCAGGGAGAAGTTTAAGAGCTCATATCGGACGGAAGATCAGTCGAGATGTGAGCCTTGCAACGCCAGGGTCACCAAAAGGTTTACAATCACCCCGTCAATCACCTGACAGTCAACCGCCCTAGCCACTGTTTTACCCTCTGAAGGCCTCAAAGACACTCACATGGAGCATTCAAGACAAGAATCAAAAGATGAAGTGGAACATAGCTAAGATGCTTTATTTGTTAATATATGTTTGATTCAGTGGAATCATGTAAGATATGTCTTCATGTCGGCTACATGTTGGCCTCAATTCAATGGACGCTCTCTGACCGAAAAAAGCTGTGGCCACAAAAAAAAAGAATGTGAAACAGGAATTAGTAGTATAATGTAATAGTTGAGTATTTTTAGCCATGCTCGGAGCTGGCTCTAGGAACAGCAACGTCAATCGGTTGCTTTGTCCATGTTGGTCCAGAGAAAACATCTCAATTATTGGATTGTCATGAAATTGTTACTGACATTTGTAGTACCCAGTGGATGAATGTTATTGACTTTGGTAATCCCCTAATATTTCCTCTAGTGCTACCATGACGTCAACATTTGTGTTTTTTATTGAAATACCTTAACTATTGGATGGATTGCAGTGACATTTGGTACAGACATGTAAGTTCCCCAGAGGATGAATTGTAACTTTGGTGATCCCCTGACTTTTTATCTTGTACCATCGTGAGGTTAGTGATGCCTTAACATGTATTGGACAGGTTAGGGCAGTGGTTCTCAAACTGTGGGGCGCGACCCTCTAGTGGGGCGCGGAGGTATTACAAGTAGGGCGCAGGGGGTGATGCTGTTTTAAACAAATATATATATATATATATATATATATATATATATATATATATATATATATATATATAAAAAAAAAAATGGAATAAAAAAAAAATATATATAAAAAAAATATATAATCCTTTATTAATCCCACAGTGTGTACATTATTCTCTGCGTTTTACCCATCCTTAGTAATGAAGGAGCAGTTTGCTGTTGTGAAGCACTGGGGCTTCAGTGTCTTGCTCAAGGACACGTCAACATGGGGAGAACAGGGATGAACCGCTACCTTGTGGTTTCAGGACGAACACTCTCCATGAACATGAGCACGTTACATAGTACAAAAGTACACGGACATAAAACATCATGAATAAATACATGGAGAAATGCCTGTACTTTCGTGGAAATGTTTAGTTTCGCCGTTAACAGGTTACTCTGCGCATGAGCGACTCGACGATTCTTGGCATTTTGATAAATGCCTCCGTGAGATCTCTGTGAGATCTTTTCTGCTGCGTCTCTCAAAACAGAAAACAGATCTCAGCTCAACATTGAGCTTGAATGTAGAATTCATGAATGAAGGCCGTATCAAATCTACAACCCCGTTTTAAAAATATTTGTAGAGGAACGCAGCTCACTGCAGCCACTAAAGCTGATACAAGGTGATGCTCACACATCTGCACTCATTCTGTTTTCACAGGTTTAACTTTATTGTTATTATCTTGAAAATATATTCAGTGCAAAACAGGTTATTTGCAGCCACAATAAGTCTTTCTTTTTTTTTTTATCAAATATTAGTTATTTTTTGCACAGATTGAACTTTATTTGCATTGTTCTAACAAAGTGATTGCACATGTTATTAGTTTTTGTCTGATGGAGCGATCTGGTTTAATGGAAAGGGATTGCAATTTTAAATATTCTATTATTTGAAAAAGCACGGATGCAGGAATCACAAAAAGTTGGACCATTTTGCTATAATTTTGTTGGGGCGGTGGGGCCCGAACATTTTTCTTCCTCCAAAGTGGGGCGTGACAGAAAACGTTTTGAGAACCACTCGGTTAGGGTAACCATAAAGTTAGATACTGACAATGTTGTCCCCCTTCAGGATGATTTGTAATAACTGATTGGACCCTTAACTTTCTATGTAGTGCCTTTATCAGGTCTAAATTGTTATTTCTCCAACAGTTTATGTGAGGAACATACTCCAATATTTACATTTTGAATACATTTAAATATTGTCAAAGATATTTTTCACAGCAGCGAATGGCCTCACAAACAGAATGTGTGTGTCTGTACACCTTGTGTATTGGCCTTGGTATTACATTGAAATGCATTTTGTACAGACAAAAATATCGGTCTGGTTTGTGGTTTAGGTCAATTCAGTCCCTTTTTTCAGGAAAGGGCTTTTGAGTAATAGAGTATATTAGAGTCTATGAGAGTCGATGAGTCTGTAAAGATGTTATCATTTGATTTGTGTGGACTGAAATTCCTTATCTTTTCCCTTCTCACATTAAACTGTAAAAATAGACACAGACACAAGAAAAACAAATGCAACCTGTGAGGGGTCATGAGATGAATAAAGGGATAGGGAGGAAAACAAATACATTTTGCGGCAATACATTATGTTTTTATTGCACATTTTATTCAAATGGAACATGAGTGAGGAGAATTATAAGCAACTGCACACAAGTAATACACTTTGGTTAGTTCAGATTGGAGCATTGTGCTATGCATATTCTAGCCACCAGAGAGCAGTATAGCACTGATTACATAATCAGATATGAAATGAAAAGTAGGATAATGTTTTTCAGATTGTGTAATCCGTAGGTGCACTTTATATCTGAACTCCTGAATGTCTGACCACCTTTCTGAGTGATTGGATTTGAATATATCTGTTTTGAATGACTCTTTCATCGCTGCCATATTTGTCTGGTTCCATCACACTCAATCGGACACACCCACGCACCAACAGGCTGAGGTGTAATGTAGGCCACAGCAGCATGGGATTACCATTCCTGTAGGATATCTTTCCTAGATTCGATTGAGAAGATCGTATCAATGTCACGCTTGCGTGTATGGCAATAGAGCAAGGAGGAGATTGGCTTAGCGTAAAGACTGGATGCAGCGCCTCCTAAAGCTATGTTTACATTTTTAAAAGGATACAGATGCAACAAACGTTTTCCAAACATTGAACAAGGAATATCACAGTGTTTTGTTACGTGATTGAAAAATTCAAATGTTAATCTGACACTAACCTCAAGTAGCCTTTATGATGTTCATGAAACATCTGTTTCAGAAATGGGTTATAGTGCAAACATCTGCATGTAGATCTGCCACATGTTTTACTGTCATAACTTTTTGGTCCATTGGTATATCACAGATAACCCACAATTGTAGAAAAACCCAGTGGATATGTTAACATATATATTAACTTAATATATATCACTTAATAATTTATTGATGTATTAGTTACTACTACTACCAAACTTAAAATGGTAGCATATACCAATTATCAAGAAGGTTTTGAGCACCTACTTTTCACTATTTTCACAGGACATTAATGTGACATTCTGACGGCTGACAACATACAGTCAATGCATACAAAGTATCTAAGTATATTTATTTACTTGAATTGAAAATTGTGTGAATGCAATTTAAAATTCATTACATTGCAGGTTCTGTCATGACTGGCTTTCACTTCGAAACAGTGTTGGTGGTCGGCTGTGATCTTTAAAGGGCTGAGCATAAGTTTGATCTTAAATTCCACTTATTTCTTACATTGTCATTGTGTCTAACATTCTGCTAGATTACAAGAGAGAGGATTTACCAAAGCGATGACATTAGATCCATTTCGATCTTGTTTCTTCTCGAAGTGCTTACTACAATACAATTGTTAGACATCAACCCACTCTTCTAGAATTCTAAACCTCATGTAAGAAATTGTAAATATGTTATTGCTATGAAAGATGAGATGTGTATTTTCTTGGTCCTGTCATTGAGAAAACGGATAATAAATAGGTGTCAAACTGATCCCCTTCTGTGTACCTTTGTCAGGAAACCTATGTTATTGTTTGAATTATTTTTGGAAATATAGGTCAACTTAGTTATTTTCTTTCATAAGATCATTTCCATTATAGAAAATTCATATTTTAAAACCTATTGAATGAAAGAATATTATTTTCACAATGCATTAAGGATAACCTTACTGTCAGTAACTATTACTATTAAAATGCCTTTATTTTACATGGCAATGGGTATTTAAAATGACCAACACGTTGCAGCCGACATGGGTGTTCATCACGGTTGTTTCTACCAAGTTACATGAAACACATTTCTGCCACCATTATAGTACAGTGGAGGTGAATGCAATGTTGATGAATGAAGAAATCCAATTTGAACAGAACATATGTAATTGTGTAGAGAAGGTCCATCATCCCATTTCCGTTTCAATATTATTGATTTGTTGGAAAAAGGTCAACAAACCCCACCACAGTATGCCAACTGTATACTATGCACTACACACACAAACATTGTTTAAAAAGGTGCCTTTTGTTGCCTGTGGGCAACACATTTAAAATGTTTATTCCATAAAATGTAAAATCTGTCCATCGAAGATAATTGGTGATAGATGTTTTTATTGTCTACAGTAGAAAAGGGTGTTGAATCTTGCTTCATGCTCAGATTTTCTGCACCCAACAAGATTTTTACAGCAAAACTGACACATTGCAAATGAGAAAAATATTTCATCATGTGTTTTGTTAATTTTATCAGAAATAATAAATCTGGGAAAACCCAAGTATACATTCATCATCTGTTTCCTATTCTCTGCTCACGTTTATTTGAGCAGGATATCTGAGTGTTAGATAACCATCACCAGAATGAAGTTTATTTAAAATACATTTTTAAACAGTGTATCCAATACCTGATGCTCAGTAAAGACAACCTGACTTAAGCCCTTCAAGTCCTCGTTACAAAGGCAGATACCAGCAGGCACAACCACAGTGGCAGTGACACTGTTAAGGCAGGAGGCCCTGCAGAGCGTACAATGGAGTGATAGCACTTGCCCACATTTCCAATTGTATCTACAGCTACAAACTCAACAATCTGTGAGCAGCAGGAGGCTGTGTAGTTTGCCTGAATGATGGGATCACTCAGTGAAGTGGTTGTTAAGTTTCCACGGCCCTGGCGCAGGGAAATGGTCTCTATTCCGGTACCATTTCCGTCTGTAAGGGTGGCCGTAAGCTCCCACTGGAAAGGTTCACACTGAGACACATCTCGAGGGCAATCATCAGCCAGCACATTCACCACTTCACACAAGGGCTGAACAAAATCTGTAATCTGGACAGAAGAAAAGAACGGTATTATTTGATTAATGAATCACAGCAAACTTCAATCCAGATCTGTTGGATAATTGTATACCTTTTGAAGAAGTGCATCTGTAAAAGCCTTTCAATAGAGTGCTGCAGGGAAGACGTCATGTTGTATGCCAACCCAGAAGGTTGGTTCCCTCAACAAAAAACAATGGGATATTTCCATTGGATTTTGGATTGTTGCAGAAAATTAACTCTGTGGCAATCACAAGTTTATGATACTTACATGTCTTGTTCAGCAAGATAATCTTCACAAATGAACAGTACACAATGGTCGCATGACTTCACGTCACCACCACGTAGCTAATGATGACTCATTAGAGTCGGGTATTAACTGACATTTTATATGTGAGAACAAAACATAAAAAAAAATCTTAAATTGTGTTAACCACAGACCTTATTTTTGTCATCAATCCAAAAATCCATACAAAAAACTATTTTCCCACTTTGGGAAAGGGGAACCGGAAGTGCAATAATGCTGACTCATTCCCGGGTTTCAGGACTCATTCCTGCAGCACTCTATTCACTAGTTTATTTCACTGTTTCCATCTGTGTGTTAACCAATAGGTGTCTAGTTACCTTGCTAACGACAGAGATTCTCAAAATGATGTAATTGGAGTCAACACCGCTGGCCGACTTGGCTTCCAGAGTCACGGTGATGTCAGTGCCTGATTGTGTGTTGGCAGGTGTCGAGATGATCATAGTAGAATTAGCATATTGTCCAGTTGTCAAGGTGAGACTGTCAAGAGAAGACAGAAAAATACACGTTGTGATTACAGAAGCTATTACTGTGAATAATTGAAGCATTTTATTTGGATTAAAATATAAAAAGTCTACTTCCGTGGTAAAAAAGAAGAAGTGCAAACCCAGTTTAATTTACCCGACACACAGTTGACCAGTCACAATGTGAAGTGGGTGTGAATGTCAGATCATTGATTTAGGAAAGTTACAGAACTTGTTGGACACAGTGCCCCCTAATGTGAGCAGTTGTAACAGAGCATACTGCTGCCTTAAGCCTGCCTGTGGCCTCCACTCCAACTAGTGAGTGGGATTGCACAAAGTTACTCCACTCAGATGTAACTTTGCCCTCAGCCCCAGGTAGCAGGAATGGGTGCTCTAGATTTAAAGATGTGTCAGTATCAATAAGGATATTTAACAGAAGAATAGTTTTTAGTTGCTTCTCCTCACCTGCTTGGGTAGGTCATGGTGAAACCTTTGTCGTTTCTGCCACTGATGGAGTATTGACCACCAGAGCCCTGGGTCATGACACTGAAGGGGAGATTGAAGGCTTTACCTGGCTCCACACTGCTGTCCACCACAGCCTAAAGGGAAATAGAAGTGAAAGATTAAAATACAAAACAGGAGGAGAAAGGAGGATACCCCGGGGAAGACCCAGAACACGCTGGAGGGATTATATCTCTCAGCTGGCCCGGGAACATCTCGGGATCCCCCAGAATGAGCTGGAAAATGTTGCGAGTGAGAGGGAAGTCTGGATCAGCCTGCTGGGCCTGCTGCCACCGCGACCCGACCCCAGATAAGCAGATGAAAATGAATGAATGTATGGATGGAGGCGAAGAAAAGTGTTATTGTTCTTACATACTACAAAAGGGTGAATATTAATTTGTCTTACTTTAACAAAACAGGAAGTGAAGAGACCAACCTTGATGTTCACTTTGGAGACAGACATCTGGGTGGTAGACTGTCTCTGAAATTCACTGCCTGACACTTTGTCAGTTCCTTTAAGGATGACCACAAACTCTCCCTCAGGGACGTCATCAACAGTCATCAGGATGTCTCCGTTGCCCATGTCAGTTGTTGTGCTATTTCTGACAGTCTCAGGACCAGACACAGTTACCAGAGCAACACGCCCTATGGTCATGGAGGATGGACCTTTCCTACCCATCACTGAGAGCATCAGAGTGGCCGGCTGGCCTGAGTTTCCAGAAGAGAGAAGCAAAGAAATAAGGTAGGGACAAAAACAAGAGGAACATTAATTTTCATGATAAAAAAATGACTTTAGAGGGTTTGGGGAATGGGGGTGGAAGGATGCCTGATTTGGCCAACATCATCATAATCTTAACTATTGTATGGGCCTTGCTTGCCATAGGATACTAAAATACTTCAAAGTAAATTCTTGCATTAGTTGATTTTGTCACTTTACTATCAAACCATATAAAGTTGGTATGGGAGGGTGACCATGTTTTCAAACCACCAAACCGGGACCAGTAGTGTAGCAAATATTCATGTGAACATGTTTGTGTTTTTACATTGTGGTAGGTAATAATTCAATTTAATTTAGGTGAAAACTGGGATATTTGAGTGTTTTACAGATATTTGAGGGGACTCGGGACACGCTTCAAACTGGGAAAATCCTACACAAACTGGGAAATCTGCTCAACGTATGTCAAACCTGTTAGCAAAGAGTTGCTCATATACACACCCAGCAGACACAGAGCAACATTAGCATTTGTTCAGAGTCGCGGTGATCCTTTGTCAATATGAAAATATTAAGTATAGGAGCTTTAAAGATGATCTTTCTGTCTACTTTAGCTAGACAACACAGAACAAGAAATGTGTCACTTCTTTTTCACCACTATGATGCTATTTTTGCACAGAGACCACACATTGTGGCAACTTTGGAAAAAAAAAAAAAATATATATATATATATATATATATATATATATATATATCCTATAGAGACTCTTAATTACACCATTACTGCTTTATTGAATGTATTGTACCTGCTTGTGGACGCCCACTGAGTTGTGCGTAACCTGGATGAGGTCCCCCGAAGCTTTCCACAAAGTCATAGATAAAGGTAATAGTACTCTGGCCTTGAAAGACAAGCACAGACTTACAGTTAATACAGAAAAAATAAGAAAAGAAAGAATTATGTTTGACCAACAACTGAGTAAAAAAATATATACTTTTGAGATTAGAAACTGAATTAATTTATGTGGTTTTCGTAAATCAAAAATGAGTGGTAATAAGTATGAAATATGCTACGAATTAAAGGCTTTAATTTGGGCTTTCTTGCCAAATATTAGATGAGAAGATCAATACTTTCATGTCTGTAAATGAAATATGACATAAACATAAAAGGGCATGTCTAATGAACAGAGTAGCTGACCTGTGACTTTAAGTGTGTATGGTTGTTTGGAATTGATGTTAATCTGCCAGGTCCCTGTCTTTTTGTCAGCGTGGAGACGAATTCTCCACAGGTTTCCCACTGTGTGGATGGTCCCCAAATTACCGCTGGCCTCGTTGTGCTTCTGGCTCACACCTGTAAATTGATGGCAAGCATTCATTATTCATAAATATCTATCGCAATCATATTCTCAGGCAGAAAGAAAAGGAAACCCAATGAGTGTCAAGCATTTACATTGTCTTAACCTTTTTAAAACCCACCTATTTTTAGGTCCTTTCCTCGAAAATTGCATACTCAAACTAAAAAGGGTGTATCTCGGCTATTTGAATCATTTTGGTTATAATAAAAGGCTACACACGTGAGATTTTGTTCAGATGTGTAAATATCAGTCTATGTGTTACTGATTAAGAGTAAATGAAGATAACACACAGAAACAAATGAAAAGGTTTCAGGTCCGCCTAGAAAAAAAGCACTTTCAGATGATTATTTCTTTGAAATGATGCAGCTGTAAGGTCTAAACCTCTCCCAAATCATAGCACAATATGTGAACATTCTCTCTGCAAAGGTTGACTTTGATAAAGTGAAGCAGAAAAAGAGGGTTAGAGGGTTTAGTCCAGAGAAAATTCAGGCAAGGACTCCAAAATTTGCATTGGGGCACATTTGCGCACATTTGAATTTTTTCAAGTACCAAACCATATCTTGTATATTACTTATGGTGTTCAATACATCCAAATACAGCAGTTTGCCCTTTTTTTCATTAAACAAACTATTATTTACAGTTCTATATAGCAATTGCTCAGTCATCCCCCCCTAGGGGGGATGGGTTTTTGAAACCGGTGCAAACACTTCAAATCGGAATGGTTTGTTACCTGCAGGGTTGGTCAGCGTGAAAGTAAGGGCTTTTCCTGTGATGTAGATGGTGATATTTTTCAGAGATCCATCCAACATGAAGGGAAATGTCTCCTGCCCAAGGTCCCTTGCCCGCTGAAGAACTGTCACCTGAGGGAGATAGGGGAAAACAGAAGAGCCTGATGATTTGCCACTTTTGTACCCCCTGAAGGCTACATGTTCAGATAGTACAGAATAGACTATTAGAACTGCACAGTTTTACCAGAGCTGAAGTAGAGGTGTCAAGGATGACGTCTGTGGCCTGAGGCAACTGACTCTTTGACACCTGGATGGCCTGGCCTCCAGAGGCCAAAGCCAGATCCTTGTAGTCTTCAAAGGAGCTAGCACGGAGGTCACGACGACGCCTCCCACTGGGCCCGGTCATAAAGAATGACACCTATGGAAATCATTAAATATGGAGATTACACCCCCAGCCTTTAAATTAAAATTCACTTTAGGGGCATCTTTGGGTGTCAGTCAGTATTTACCGTTGACTTGGTGCTCCTGATGAGAGCAACAATAGTGTCCTTGAGGACAATGTCTTTGGCTATAGCATCAGTGAAAACATAGATGTGGGAGGAGGCAGGAGAACCGGTGAGAGCCAACTGGAGAAATAAAACAATGAAACATATCAGTTCTTTCTGCATCACCTCAGTCTTTTAAGGGGTTCATGAAAAATATCTGGAACATCAACAGCCACCCTAGTCAGTAAAGATTATAGTACCTGAAGTCCTGACAGGCACATCTCAGGGATATCACCACCTCCGTTTGCTCTGAGCTTAGAGATTTCTTTTTTCATTTTATCGGGGTCTGTTGTCCTGATCATAGGTCCAAAATCTACATATAAAGCATAGCAAATGGGCTAAGTGCCAAGACTAACCTGTATATAAAATGTGTCTATTTTAAAATCATTTTTCATCCTACAGAACCACTGTGAGTCTATACATATTTACAGTATTCACCAGAGTTTGCCAACTCTTTACATAAGATCATACACTAGTTTGTAACTCGTGTTACAACTATATGGCCAAGCATTACACTGCATACAATTCTATAGCATTATCAAACCACCAAGGGTCGAAGACAACTTATAATTTTTTTAAATTATCAGTAATGTAGAAGAGATCATACCGGGGTCATTGAAGGGCACCAGAATGTACTCTGATGGCTCGTCCTGCGTTCCTTTTTTGCTGTCAATTATTTCGTAAACAACCTCCCTGGCCTCCTGGATATCATCTGACATACTGCCAGTGGTGTCAATAACAAAGCACACAACGGATGAGCGAGCAATCCCCATCATTCTGTGAGAAAGAGAAAGAAAGTGGAGAATTAAAGGTCAGGTAAACCTAACCCCCACCCCTCCTTTTTACACCTCACCTCACTCTTACCTCAGAAAGTCGTTGTCCCCAGCAGCTAACTGGATGTCATTGAGCAGCTGGAGGCTGGCAGATGTGGCTGCATTCACTGCAGCGTTGTGGAGATCGACGTTGTCCGAGCGGCGCTCATCTTTGCTGATGCCTCCGCGAGGTTCTGCTGTGCTAGTCAGGTCAGCGGCACCTCCATGGCTACATTTCCCTGACAAAGGGCAGAAGGGACAGGCGGTTGAACTGGGACATGGTTCAAATTGCTATGTACTTGAGTACATGACTTGTTCCTGCCATGTACTCAAGTATGCTTTTCTGGGTAGACTGAATTACCTAAATTTAATATTTGTTTTTCGTACTCAGTTTTATGAGTGTTGCATCTGGATTTTATTACGCAATTGAAACCCCAATACAATCTTGGGCATCTTGAATGTCATATAAGAACTGTCGGTTCGCCCTGTCTGTATGCCTGCTTAGATCTCTGTTTTGAGCCCTGTTAGATCTCCATCTGAATCCCTGTTTTGATCTCTATTGGAGAAATAAAGTTACGTTGCACCATTGTCGGCGTTTGGGTCCTCTCTGAAGCCACCCCGTGACACCACTGGCATCTGGACTGAAGGAATTTTTGCTGCACTTGTATGATTTTGTCTGATTTTGCGCTGGATCCAACCGGGCCTCACAGAAGTATTAAAAATAACTATATATATATATATAGAAAAAGCAAATCATCTGGCATATGGTCTCGTTTACTCATCATGTAGGTCATATATATAGATGCATCGCTATTAAATTGACCAGAAATCATCAATTAAAAGTTCCTTCCTGTAACCTGTTTAGTCATTAGGAAGTGAAATATTCTTCGGTTTATATAATATCATTATTTCATATATATTTATAATATTTACATATTTTGCTCACTGTTGAAGTTAATTTCCTCCTTGAGGGGAATTAAAATGTGATGCACAGTGTGGTAACAATATTTGAATATGGCTTGGAGACATGTTTTGATACCTTTGGGCTTGGCAGCTGATAAGATTCCCATGTAGCCTGATGTGAGTTTCTTCTCTTTCAGGATGTTGGGCAGGATGGAATTGGGGCACGTGCCACTGGCACAGTCACTGCACGTGGCAGTGTTGACATCTACACAAACAAAAGGTACTGTTACGCCGAAGCTCGGAGAGAGGACCCAAATGCAGAGATGCAGTGAAAAAATAATAATTTATTCTAAACAAAAACAGGATTCCGATGGAACGGAAACAAAAACAGCGACAGAATCACACAGGCGCACACACACGGGTTTACACAGCAACACACAGTACGACCAGACAACCAGACACAGCAGGAAACAATCAGCAGACAATCAACAGACAGGTGGGAGAACAGGACACACAAGACAGGACTTCAGAATAAAACACCGAAAAAACCCAACCCGTGACAGGTACACAATATCCACAATTAGTAATCTTTTGGAGTTTTATTATGCAGCAGTATGGATATAGTCTACATCATGACATGTTACTCAACACAGACATATTTGCATAGTTACTGTATGTGTATGACACACACACCTGCCAGGTTTTCCAGAGGAAGGTCTAGGCGTATGAGGTTAATGTATGGCTCGGTGTATCCCAACTCCACCCAGTTACTGTGGCTGTAGAAGTCCTGACAGTGAATGGAAAGATACACATTAACACCTTGATACAAACACATAGAGAGCGTTAGAATTCCTCTATTCAGTCTCCTTCCTCGCTCATGTTGTCTCCTCTAACCGTATCATTCTTTCCTCCAAAAAAAATGTCTGTCTATTTCTCCATTTCTTCCTCACCTTGCCCTTTAACCTTTATATACCAACAGTTTCTTTATACCCTTCTTACCTGTAGTGTATGAAGGACTCTGCCCAGTGTTTCCCTGGCAGCCTGGAAGTTCTCCTCGCGAATGTTAGCCTTAATGGCCACGATACCCTCAATGATTAGGCCACGTCCTTCCAGAAAGGCCTCTGAGTTGAAGTGGTGTGGAGCACTAAAATAGTTTTTCACAAGTAATAACTGTAAGAGCAAATATTTTTTTAAGCTTAACAGAGCTCAAAATCCCATATTTCATTGCTCTGTAATAACAGTTGCTTTGTTTTGATCTTTCCCCAACCTGTTGACAAAGTCGCGGTCTACCAGTCCGTTCTGGGTGTAGATCTCTTGAAGAGCAGAGCGAAACTTGGCACCAGACACTTCTCCTGTTGCTGTGGGACCTAGACATGCTTGGACCAGCTCCTCAGCAGATGGACCCTGCAGCCAGACGTCAAGATAAAATAAAAATAATCCTTTATTAGTCCCGCTGTGGGGAAATTTACGGATTTACAGCAGCAAGAAGGTAAAGTGCAACAACAGACATAGTAAAAAAGAAACAATATCAAAACAAGTATTATAAATAAGAAAATAAGCAATACAAACTGTAATAAAAAACAGTCAAGAATACACAATAACTGAATGATTATATATAGACACAGAATAACTATTATTGCACAGTACATATATATATATATATATATATACACACAAATCTTAGGACTCTATTTTCTTGCAAGTGCAAAGCTAGCGCTCAGGCAAGATTGAGGAAAATATGGCCAGTGTGTAGAATTTTACGCCATCCAGCAATGACATTTCAGATTGCAACCAACGAAAACTACGAAAGCCAATGCAACATTGTGAATGGCCTTATAATTTTTTTTTGTCTGTTATAGGCTGCTTTAGAAACATGGCGGTGCAACATAGCACACGTCGTTATTAGGACCCGCTCTGTATGTAGATATAAGAAGATATTAAGATTGGAAGATATCAGCCGTTAACGACTGTTCTACGTAAAGTGACTCCCAAATGCATCTTCCCTAACTCTCAGCTTCAATATTGTTTAAATGCAAAAACCAGACTGATGTCTTCTCACTGAAAAACATTAAGGGGCAGAGTAGAGTGAAAATGTACCCAGTGTATATGTGTGTAAACATATAAATGTGTTGAAATGAGGTTGAATGTGTGTATGTTCGCATGTTTTGTGTGACTATGTTTGTTTGTGCCGTCTTGCATGTTTGTTGTTCTCCGTCCTACCGTGGGGTTGAACTCATGACCAGCTGCTTCAGCCACCGCCCGACATGTCTCTGTCACTTTTTGCAATAGAGCTGTTCCTGTAATGCTGACATGAGTGGACGCCCCACCCCCGATGGGGACAAAGGCCACTATGGGCCCTGATAGGACCAAAGTGAGCAGGGCAATGCCCAGCACTGATGTCATGATCAATCTACAGGAAGGGAGAACATTATTAGATATCAGTTATTAGGCTGGTTAAATGATACATGATGAAAAAAGGACTGTTAATTAAAGTGATTCAATTGCTTTGTCTTCTGACTTTGAATGTTTATACTGACACATGTTGCTGAAAGCTGTATTAGAAGACAAGTTACATTTACCTCTGTAGAACAAAAACAAAGGAAAATGCTCAGAGATCGAGATTTTTTGTTTATTCATACTCCAAAATGATACTCTATAAAGGTGATGGCGAGTGAAAACGCATAACAAGCGACAAAAGCTGATGTTTAGGAGCTTTGTCTTTGGCAACCTTCCAGACATCCTGGTGTTTTTCACAGAAAATAAGAATTCTAAGCAGCCATGTTATTGAATGTACTGTACTAACATGGCATGCAAAGCTCATAAACAAAGACACACATTTAGTACACACATGAAGAATGTGCTGATAAAGCCACTCCCCACCAAACGTCATTGCACTTTTTGCTTTGTCTTTATTTGCTATTCACAGGGATTTCTCAGTGATTTTGAAAATAATGAGCTGAAAGCTAGCTGTACATTTTTGTATCCATATTTTGTCCATCTGATATTCATTGATCCAATTCCAATACTGCTAACCCGATACTAACCTTCTATTTATATTGTGATGTTTTAAGAATAGCTGTTAATATTAACACACCTGTTAATATTCAATCTTTTTACAGGCATATTTGTGCACTTGAAACAGGAACTTATTGCTTTTTAAATCCACACTTTTTGATGCTAAGCTTCCAATTAATTTTACCAATGAATGGTGATTCTTCTATTCGTATTCAACTGTTGCTAAGAAGGATCTTTTTCTCTTTCTGCCTTTTTAACTGTCAGTCTGGTCTAACCTTTGTACAGCGTTTTGTTCTGCATGTACAAAACACAACCGAACCCTTTCATACAAAATAACACATATTTGCGAAGAGGACTTCCTACAACCTAAAAGCACGAGAAATACAGAGCGGTCCTCTAAGCCATCCTGTTGTGGCTGAGAGCGGAACAAGGCTGTAGTGGATCAAGCTTTTTTGGCAGGTGACCCCAAACTTTTGAATGGATATAAATTATAAATTGTATAATATATAATATTAAAATATAACATATAAAGAAAAAAGTGAATCGTAGTTTACAACAATGCAATGGACTATGGGCTAAGACCACTTTGATTTTAAATATTTTAAATATATGCATTAAAATATTTCCCCCACAAAAGAAATACACAATATGATAAATGGTAGTGCGTATTCTATACTTAGAATTATTCGGTTGTAATCGTTTTATCATTCTAAAAACATTTTCAAATTAATAAATCATTGAAATTATTGAAATTATTTCATTTAAAAAATGTTTTAAAAACATAAGAATATCTTTAGCAATGTGGAAAAACTGTAAACCTTGTCAATTAAATTAACAAATTGAAATTTAAAATACAATCATACCGTAATGTCTTTCAGCTGTGATGACTCCAATGACTCCTAAAGAAGTGTGACATGTAACCCCACCACTCCTCTATATAGCTGAACATATGAAAGGTACTTTGTATATGATCGAGGGTGGAGACTTGACCATGTAAAAGTGTGTGTGTGTGTGTGTGTGTGTGTGTGTGTGTGTGTGTGTGTGTGTGTGTGTGTGTCGCTATCTTCCTACAGCTGTGATCTGATTTGGCTGTGGCTCATAACAACAAATGGTATGCTTTTATTGTGATGGTACAGTCATCTGTGTTTGTCAAAATAGGTGTTTCATAAAAGACTGTAAGCCATTGTAGTCTGATTTCCGTAAAATAAAATAAAACGTTTAATATACTTTACTTTTTAATCACCCCAGCGTATTTTCCAGTATCACACGTAAAATCCCATTGTACTATGAGGTCACAGATTGACTTGAGTAGTGAGCGTGGGCGAAAGCTCAAAAGTTTCAGCACTCAATCCCAGCTATGTTCATTGGAGGACACTTAACAATTGTCATTCCAGAAAAATCTGGACAGGGCAAGAGGTGTTTTACTGCAGGAAACCCAAAGGCGTAGTTCCTTGAAACATTCCTGCAAGATGCCGATAGTGCCCTGCCTTACAAATCCTTTGCCATAGAAACCGGGCGGCGAGTTGAACCTTTTCCCATATCTTCCCAGATCCATAAGTCTAAAGTGCACTGAGGGTGGAAAGCATCATAGCAGAGAAAGAAAGCATATGTTTGAAAGGAGCTGACATGAAAGGAAACGTGCCAAAAAGTGAGTTAAATAGAAAGTGTAGGAAGGGACAAGTAGACAAAAGCAGAACATTAAAGAGCAAAGGAATGTTAGATAAGAACAAACAGATTCAAAAAATTGGAACGAGGAGAAGGAATGAACAACTAAGAACACTTTGCGTAGGCCATGGCATTTTTCCTCTTCGCTGACTGACTGCAAGTTGGAGGAGAAGGATTATTAATTAAATGCTAAATGGACTGTACTTTTGTATAGCGCTTTTCTAGTCGTCCAACCACTCAAAGCGCTTTAACACGACATGTCATCATTCACACCTTCATACACCGCAGGCATAGCTTGCGGGAGCAATAATTCGCGTTCACCGCAACAGTTTACTCGCGCGAGTGAAACGAGGGTGTTCACGCCAAACGCGAAAAATCGCGCCGCAAAGGGGCCGTGGCTTATCTCCGTTGCTTGTCGCTGTGAAAGGAGCTTTAATTTCCACTATCGACCATGGAATAAATAACCACTAGTTCTGCTTTATACTTGTTGTTGAAGTCCCAAACATGTCGGAACATGAAACGCCCTTGTGTTTGGGTTCATAACACCATCCGTAGCCGCACACAGCTGGGTGAATTTCACGACTCCTCCAGGAACTGCGTCTGGCTTCTCCGTAAAACGGATACCGATTCCTTCATCCACCATGGAAATAACCACTAGTTCTGCTTCATACTTGCTGTGTAAATTCCACATACGTCGGAACATCAAACTCCATGGTGTCTGGGTTCATAATATTATCCGTAGTCCCACAACAGCGTCTCAATGACGGGCGCTACCAGCGCTGGTTCTGGCACGGCAAGACGGCGGTGGTGACAGGCGGAGCTTCTCAACGCTGATTCTCAACGCTGATTGGCTGACGCATCTTTGCGTCAAGCGATTTCTCCGCCGGAGTTGGGATAATTCAACTCACGCGAATTCGCCCCGCGTCCTTCGCTCTGTTCGCCCCACGTCAAACGCGTTATTTGCGCCGCCTCAAACGCGTCTATCGCGCCGCAGCGCGTCTATGCATTGACTTTGCATGTAATCTGGTCGCGCGTCAAAGTCGCGCCGCGTCCGGTGTGAACACAGCATAAGACACATCGATGTACTAGCGGAGCCGGGGATCAAACCGCCGATCATATGATTGAAGGACAACCTTTCTCTACCACTGAAGCACAGTGTACATCTCTGTGCTTTCAATACAAAAGTAGCTCTTTGATGTTTTGGCTGAGAACAAAGACTTAAGGCAGGGGCAGCTTGCATCAGCCTGACTTAGGGTGACCAGACGTCCGGATTTAGGCCGGACAGTCTGAATTTTCAATGCCCTGTCCGGCGTCCGGCGCAGCATAAAGCCAGACGCGTATTTGTCCTCCTTTTTGCATACCTGCAAACTTGTCACCTTTCGGTGAAATTCACTGTTTTGAAATCAAAATATATGAACTGGCCGGCCAGCGTTTCTGAGATTGGAGTGGTCGTGATCTTCATAATAGAAGATCTTTGATGAGTCTTGGCCAATCAGCGTTAAGATGTCTCCAGCGGCCGTTTCTCAATACGCGTTCTTCTCTGTACTTGATGAGGAAACACACAACTGAAAGTTGATGTTCTCTGAATACTACTGTTGTTGAGTCACAACATGTACTTTTAGGATGTTTTCAGGTGAGAAGTTAGTTATTTAGGCATCAAATCTGTGGTCGGCTTGTCAAGAATCACCCTACTTAAAAAGATACGGCGACCAGTTGAGTTCCTGCTGGCGGGACCGGTGAGTCTCGCAAGCACCGGGCCGTCAGCGCTCTGCTGCCCGCCGAGAGCAGCCTGATCCCGGCAGGACTTTTTGAAATGATCCGCTGGCTCCGAGTATGAGCTATACTTCAGTTTTGAGGATCTAACGAGCAATCTTTATTAGTTTATTATTTATTCACAGTAACGTTACATCAGTTTAACGGAGGGAAAGGTTAAGATTCATAACTTAATGTTTTAATTTAACTTTTACTTTGAACTTCAGCCGTGTCTTTTTACTTTTGACCGAATTGATTGCAATTATATGTGTATCTATATAAATATATAAGTACATATATAAAATACATATTAATTAATTGTTAATTACAATAAATAATTACATATTAAGAATATATTACATATATAATATATATATATAAAAAAAGATATACATATTCATTAATTGATAAAGCAGGGTATGCTCCAAGGAGATCAATTACATTAAAAAGGGCTCACATCCCCTCTCTTCACACTTAATAAAATCAAACTGCACCCCTTATATGCAATTATAATACGGGTAGATCAAATCAAGCATTCTGATTGGTTGAGAGTGAGTCACGGGGTGTACTTTATTCAGCCATAAAGTACTGTACAGCCTGTTTACATTTAGAGCGTTCCATATCAGTGCGCACTTAAAATAACAGGTAGATTTAAATTGTGCGACCGTTAGTTGTCATTTCAAGCTTGACAGTTACCAAACATGTTTGGTGTAAACTTTGATATTTTGGGGGTAATGACTTTTGATGAGAATGCCAGTGGTGAATAATGTATTTGTGGTCCCTGTTTCTGCTGTACAGTCAAACGTTGATACAGCTCACCATCAGGAGAGCAGAGCAGATAACGCTCTGAGAGAGACTGGTTAGCGGGGAGCGAGTGCATAAAACCGGAAACTAAGATGAGGAATGAAAAGGGTTTGATCACAAAATCCTGATAATTTCCAGTGAGAGATAATTACATCAGTAATTTCCCGACGCGAGGCAAGTTCTCTAAACATCATGGAGGAGAAAAATGACAGAGAAAAGACGGACAGAAGCAGCGAGAGCACTTCTTTACATCGGTGGCTGAGTGTCATCCTCCACCCTGCTTTCAACCGGTCAGTTTTATAGTCCAGTCAGTTTTATAGTCTCGTATGTGCGTATTGACTATTTTCTCTGTCGCTGAAACGCGATACACAACGTTTGGTGGCTACAACTATTTTGTGCTGAAAGGGAGTTTACTATTACTATTTATAAAGTCGCAGGTAACTGTATTATAAAAGCAATAAGGTACTCGAGGCAGTACTGTATCGACAATAATGTACTGTTCCAAGGGTGTTGTTAGGCCTGACGCGCAGCAAAATACCGAATAGTGTCCTCCTTTTTGGTGTTATGGATATGGTCACCCTAGCCTGACTACGTCAAAAATGGATTTCAACAAACCCAAAACTAGCTTCATGCAGCATGAGGCCCTGACAGTTAAATTATGGGCTTTGTTTTCAGGTGATTATAAACTAAAGAGAGCCTACTCATTAATAATATATTCCATTTCTGCCAATAGATCTCAATAGTTCTTACACTCTGGTGTTTTAACAATGATATCATACACCTGAGGAGTTCCACAGAAACGTCAATACTGATGTTTCATTCCAGAACATGTGAATACCAATTTATCTAGTACGAACAAAAAGGCCAGCCTCATGGTGACACTAGGAGAAAAGCCTACTGAGTCTATGAATGTTTGACCAAATTGCATGGCAATTCACTCGAGAGTGGTGGACCAACAGTCCAACAGACCAACATTAACATAAAGCCACACCACAACTGTGGCTAAAACATCAGCATATGTCTCTCAGAAGCAACTCTCCTCACTCCCAGCTTGAGTATTGTTTAAATGCAAAAAGGTAGACTGATGTTTTCCTTTTTCAAAATATTTAGGGGCACAGTGAAAATGTACTATTTTTAAACATACATGTGTGTTGAAATGAGGTTTAATGTGAGTAAGTTTGCGTGTTGTGTGTGACTATGTTTATGCCGTCTTGCATGTTTGTTATCTGCCACCGTCCGACATGTCTCTGTCACTTTTTTGCAATAACAGTTCCTGTAATGCGAACATGCGTGGACGCCCCACCCCCGATGGGGACAAAGGCCATTATGGGCCGGGCCCTGATAGGACCAGTCAACGGTGAAATTACAGCACTGAAGTCATGATCAATCTACAGGAAAGAAGAACAGGATTAGATATCAGTTATCAGGATTGTTAAATGAGTGTGGTAGTGGGCCTGGTCTGTGCTCAGCTGCAGGGGACAAATCTGTGGAGTGGGAGTGGTTCAGGGGAACAGTGCCAGAGGTAATTGACACAGCTGTAACCTGTTGATAATTAGCCCTAATTCCTTCAAGCAGCAGCAGGCTGGATCTCTGGTGGCCGGTGAGACAGAAGCCGTTTCTCAATACCAAGTACGCTAAGTCCAGACTTGTGAACTTTTGGAGTTTGGACTTGGGAGTTTGGACTAGGGAGTCCAGACTCTCAAGGACGGGAGGACACAGGACGGTCTTTCTGCAATTGGAACAGCAGCTGACTTGATGACGTCACCACCTCAGCTGTCATTGTCATGAGTTACTCTGATTCTTCACTGTAAAGTATTTTTACAGTTAAACAAAATATGACAACCCTGCTTTTTTTGCACTGGTTTCACAGACATACACATATCATTGTGTATATATATTGTGTGCATATATATATATATATATATATATATATATATATATATATATATATATATATATATATATATATACACACAGATACACATATCATTGTATGTACATATATATTATTGTGTTCATAAATATGTATTTTATATACTGATATAGATGCACATAATTGTATATATAATATGTTTATAAATGTTATATATATATATATATATATATATATATATATACTTATATATTTATATAGATACACATATAATTGCAAACAATTCGGTCAAAAGTAATAAGACTGTAGTTCAAAGTAAAAGTTAAATTAAAATCTTAAGTTATAAATCGTAACCTTTCCCTCAGTCAAACTGATTTAATGTGACTGAGGATCTAACAAGCAATCTTTATTATTTATTCAAAGTCGATTTATATCTTATGTTTAATCGATACGGAGACATCGGAGCCAGCGGATCATTTCAAAAAGTCCAGCCGAGATCAAGCTGCTGTCGGCGGGCAGCACAGCGCTGACGGCCCGGTGCTGACGGGAATCACGGTCCCTCAGCAGGACCTCAACCCGTCGGCGTATCTTTTTAAATAAGATGAGTCTGGACAAACCGACCACAGATTTGATCTTAAACAAATAACTTCTCGCCTGAAAACGTCCTAAAATTATATTTTGTGACTCAACAACGGTAGTATTTATAGAATGTCAACTTTCAGTTGTGAGTTTTCTCATCCGCCATTGTTCCCCGTTTGCTGGTCCGAAATGCATTCTGGGATATTGGCTCTCTCAAGTACGCTGAAGTCTGCTCTGATGCATCCCCGGTCAAATGGGAGGATCAAGTCACATCCGGGCATTTGCACCGTGCTTGGCGAGAAGCGGACTTTTGAATTGGAACAGTACTTGGGCCGCGACTGATGACGTTTCACGAGTCCACGAGAACACAAGTACAGAGAAGAACGCTTATTGAGAAACGGCCAGAGAGGACAGAGGGAGAGGAACACCAGCCCACGAGCGTCGGACTGATTCGGCCTGCGTGCACGCCGAGGAGCTGGGCGGCAGGAGAGACCACATGCCAGTGTGAATTGTTGGTTTAAATTTGAAATAAAATATGTTAGGGTTAACCTTAACTGCTGAAGAGTGTGTTGGGGAGGACCCGAGAATAGCACAGAGTTGGCTACAATGATACATGATGAAAAAAGGAACATTAATTCAAGCGATTTTATGTTTTTATTCTTTTACTTTTGATGCTAATATTGACAAATGTTGCTGAAATGTGTATTGGAAGACATGTTAAAATCAGATAATTGAACTCTACTTCTGTATGACAAAGAGAACATGCGAAAGGAACATGCTCTGCAACAGAGTCATATAAGAGATGTTTTGTTTATTTATACTCCAAAAGGATACCGTAAACGTCGGGTTACAAGCCGCTCCTACGGCCGGTCAGTGTCCCCGCTGTAGCAAGCTAGTAGCAGCGCTAGAAAGCGCTGCTGCTACCGGCCGTTGCTACTGCCCGCGTCCCCTCTGCCCAAGTCGGGTGTCGAGCCTGATCCCGCTACCTTCGGTGGTTTTCGGGGAGCTAGTGGAAGTTAGCGGAGAGCTAGCGGAAGTAAGCGGGGAAGTAACGGAGCGCTAGCAGGAGCCCCAGCTGGCTACAGCGTGGAGCTAACGGGGACACTGACTGAAGGTAGTAGCGGCTCGTAACCCGACATTTACGGTACTCTATGTAAAGGTGATGGCGAGTGAAAACACATAACAGTTACATATGCTGATGTTTAGGAGCTTTGTCTTGACATCCTTTTTTTCCACAGAAAATATGAATTTCTAGCAGTCAAATTATACAATGTACGGAACTGAACATGGAATGCAGAGCTCATAAGCAAAGACACACATTTAGTACAAACTTGACGTACTGATGGAGCCGCTCCCACCAAACGCCTTTACACTTTTTGCGTTGTCCTTTATTTGCTATTCACATATTTCTCAGTGATTTTGCAAATAGTGAGCTGAAGCTAGCTGTACAAAAATAAATATATTAATTAAGGAAAATGTAACTATAAAAAACACAATATTAATATATACAAAAAAGTGAATGGTAGTTTACAACAAACTTCTTTAAATTTAGTTGAACAACTAGGGAAAGACCTCTTTGATTTTTAATATATGCACTAAATTGTTTTCCATACAAAATAAATACTGTTCAATAATCTGATAAAAGGTAGTGCTAACTAAAAAGGTTCTGGGGCCCGCCAAAAACCGTCAAATAACACTTCTAATGCTGCATTGGGTGAGATAAAAAATAAATAACATCCTGTCATCAGTCATTTTGTGTGCACCTCTGTTCTTGTTACAGTGCCTGACTTAATTTTCAGTCAATAATGCGTGTAACACACGTTTTGCCATTCAATGACAATTTATTTATGGCTCCATGAATTGACCACAACAACCATTGTTGTTGTTCACCACCAGATGGTGGCAGAAATGTGTGTACTTTTTTGCATTTCAGTACAAGTGCAGACAAGTACATGTCAAATGTTTGTGAATATCAGATAAAGTGTGTGTGTGTGTGTGTGTGTGTGTGTGTGTGTGTGTGTGTGTGTGTGTGTGTGTGTGTGTGTGTGTGTTTATTTATTTAATCTTTTAAACAGTCTTCCCCTGTATAATTACATTTTTTATTATAGAAATAGATAAATATGTTTTTGCAGATTTGGGTCCAGAAGTCGGCACTGGGGATTATCTGTAGGTCTTGTTCAATTTGTTTTGAAGGGAAGGATATTGTTAGGTCGGACGTGGAGATTATTTAGCTGATTTTGGATAGTAGTCATTTTATATTATTATTGATGTTGAAGAGGTTCAATTATTTTATATTGATTTTGGTCTGGATAGAGGGTTTAATCTGACGAAATTAGAAAGAAGTGATTCTCCCCAATGCTCCCCAAAGATTAATTCATACTTTACTCATCAGATATCTTGTCAGTTTAAAGGGCGGAGCAAAGGGAGGTATGTCCGTGAAACATTTAATTCTCTCTCTCCTAACATGTGTTGCAGACCTACTTTTGTTCCATGCTGCTCTGATACTCCCACATTAGGTATGTTTCTTCTATTACATTTAATTCACATTTCAGGTTCATATCATGTATTTAAACACAGAGATATTGTACCCAATCATATGTGGTGCTTATTTACTGCTAGCAGGGTTGGTGATTTATTTTTGTATCATACAGCTCTAAAACACAAACAGCTCTATGTTTTTATGTCGAAAGAGTAGTTACTGTCTCTTCTCTACTTCTATCACGCTATACATGTACAGCAGTAATCCGGGGATATATCTAACATTAGGAATTCACAATAACATTGGATGTGGGGTTGACTGACTACAATATAATTTAATTGTGATTTGTAAATACACTATGTGGCTAGTTTATCACCAGATCTATATAAAGAGCCCTGTAATCCTTTATTAAGATTATGCTGTTTAGATTTGTTGTTGAGGTGTTGATTCATCTTGATGTATTTGATGGTGCTGTTGCATTATTGCTTCATAATGAGATGTGTTCCTAATATTTACTCCACCTCATCTATGTAAATGAGTGTAGAGTAAATATTAGCTGGGTGTGCCTAAAAAAAACATCAGTTAATCATCTATATTAAATCCCCAAAGCAACCAAACAGCAGAGCATCTTATAAGGAGTTACAGTGTCAAACACAAGTAGAGCTGTGGAGCCAACTGCAATTCTAATATCAACTACATAAAAGCGCACTGCTACAAATGTGTACATTGACAACTCACCAGGCAGTTAAATCAGCACCCCGAGCCTTAACACGCAACTTTGTGTTCATGGAAATTAAATTACCAAAATAAAAGCCACAGAGCTTATCAGTCTGTTGCAAGGTTCACCATTGTTGCTATACTATATGTTCAGTGTTTCCAAGAAGCATCTGCTTCTCATATTGTGGTTATTTAATTCTCAGCTATCACATCAACACATTCACAACTTAATTTTCAACCCGGTCACCAGAAAAAAGTTTCTGCATATGGGATACGTTGAATGGAGATGTTTCTGAACCAAAAATGTATTTCATGAATATGTCAGCCTCGTCTCAGACTTTAAAAAAATGCACAATGCTATATCAACATGTCCATGGTTTGCAGAAACTTATAATGGGAAATTTTGTACAAGTTAGGCAAAAAAATCTTCTGATTTGTGACTAAAGCAATTAATATTTAAATGGGAGTCATGTCAGTATTGTGTCATGGACACATTTACTCATGTCTGTATTCATGTGCAGACATGAGGGTGCGTTAACCTCATCTACGCAGTCAGTCTGAGGGGACGTGACTAAGTATGGGACCATGGCTGGATGTAAGAATACAATTGCAACACTTGAATTGTTTTATTCTAAAGTATTTAGTAATAACTAGAGGTTCCACATGTCAGCTACTTATTTTTACTCCAAAGTGTACCTCATATAACCATATAGGGAGTTACTAAACTATAAACTCTTTTGACACAAACATATAACCAGAAATTATAAATGTACAACCCGAGAAGATCCCTGGGTGAGAGTAGAGTAAATCTAAATAGCTGAAATTCCCAATCAGGTCACAGAATCTGTCGGGTCAGACATTAGAGTGTAACACGAGGAGAGAGCAGTAGGGTTTAGTTCATTTTCTTTACATTACATTTATTTCATTCTTGAGATTGAGGTTGAATTACACCACCTTAACCAATAAGGATTGACTACCTGTATTACTTTCAGTTAACTAATTAGTCCAGGTTTAATAATGGTTTATTTGATAAGGGTACAGTGCACATTAATAAACACATTTATCTAAATGTGGCAGAGTTAGCCAAGAGGCTATTTTTCATCTGTGGTCCCGAGAGGCAGATGAAACAGAAATGAGATTAAATATACAAGATTATACAATATTGACGCTTTACAATGTGTGCACAAACAAATAATAGAGTGAGAATATTAATGTACGTAGTATCATCATTCAGGAGACTCTTTGACATTGTCAAGTACTAACAAGACATGCAACACAGAGGCTCACAAATTCAACGTACACAAAGCAAATTAAATGAGGAATAACTATGTTAAAATGGAATGGACTAAAGACAAGGCAGTTTCATTGGTTATCTCAATAGAAAAGAGATTGTTGAGCTAGTACCTGTTTGGGCTCTCAAGCATTCTCTGACAGTATTTCTTAACTAAGCAAGCGTAGTTGCCCAAGAGCTGGTATGTGGTTACATCACAGGAACAGGATTAGACATGTTGTTTGAATCAAAGGGACGGTGTAGTGTAAATGCTTTTCTCAATTGGGTTACTAGAGAATAAGGAATAGGAAAGTAAAAAGGATATACCCGTATAGTATTGTGTTTTTAGTGTATTGTACACATTTTTAACTTTATGTGTAGCCAAATTATGTTAGTGTATCATACAACTTGAAAGTCTGTAGCACAGGATGTAAATATATGATGCATGAAATGTCCTTGCATTATGTCTTTCTTGCTCTTGTTATTAAACAAAATTTAAAGTTAACTTAAGGAGACTGTTGCACCAAATGTGAGTCACATCAGAACACAGTAGCCTTCTGCTGACAAGAATAATGTTGTTATGTATTACTGTCAGAGTCATCCTCTGTAGCCATGTCAGTTATATTGTTGATTACGTTTTTTACAATTATCAACATAAGGATTTAACAATTTTCATCTGCAGTAAAATAGATTTGTAATTTATCAATTTAGATAACAAGCAAGATGATTATATGGTGCTCATTTCATTATGTCACTGTTGTATGTGAGAAAAGGGAGTACTGATTTATCAGCTGTCTACAGACCATCGCACATCTATTGTTCATATCATCGTCATCATGAACACTATCACTGTTCTGGTCAATCTTTTTCACTGTAGATAACCATGAACAAGTACATCAGCTGCACGTAACGTGTTTAGCTTTCAAACAAGAACAAGCATGTGTGCACCAGCACCTCCTAACCCTGACTGATTTTAATCAGCTCTCTGTACGATTCTTGTCACTGTTTTTTCTTCTTCTTTCAGAGCACCAATGTCCAACACAACGCCCACCTCAGATGCCTCAGGGGGACAGATGATCTGTCCCCTGCTACAGATGATGAAGGAGCACAGACTCAACAACAACACACAGGCCAACTTAGTAGTGGTTTGCATCCACGGTCTGGTCTCCTGCCTGGGAATTTTGGAGAACGCCCTCATCCTATGGGTGGTGGGCTTCCGCCTGCGGTGTCGCACAGTGGCCTCTGTCTGGGTGCTCAACCTGGCCATGTCTGACTTCCTGGCAACTCTGACACTACCCCTCTTCACCTTCTACCTTTCGTCCTCACATAGCTGGGAGCTTGGCAGCCTACTTTGCAAAACACAGGCTTCCATCTTCTTCTTGAACATGTTTGTGTCAGCCTTCCTGCTGGCAGCCATATCAGTGGACCGCTGTCTTTTGGCAGCCAAGCCAGTGTGGGGCCAGAATCATCGCTCAGTGGCAGGAGCGTGGAAGGTGTGTGCATTGGGATGGCTGTGGGCAGTCATCAATACACTACCTTACTTCCTGTTCCGCTCAGTGACTGAAAAACAGGATGGGAGGAAACTGTGCTATCATAATTTTGCCTTGTATACATCGTCTCTGGAGAGAGACTGCAAAGTGAGGCAGGCAGCAACAGCCATCTCCAAGTTGCTGCTTGCGTTCCTGTTTCCCCTGGTGGTCATTGCAGGGAGCTACATCCAAATTGTTCTCAGCTTGAGGAACAGGAGCAGAAGGAGGAAGCAGAGTGCCAACAAGCTCACTGATGGACTGATTGCGTCCAACAAAGATGGGGCATCAGGAACTACAAATACTCCTCGAACCACAAAAAAGACTATCTTTCTCAAGTCTCGGGCCTCCGATTCATCTTCATCCCTGACACCCACTACCTGGTCCCCCACTAACCCTAATCAGACCAATCACAGTCAGTTGTCCCAGAGCTTCACCAAGATGGTGACATTTGTGATTGCAGCATTTGTTCTGTGCTGGGCCCCCTATCACATCTTCTGCGTGATTGAAGTGACAGCCCAGTATTGGCTAAAAAATCTCGACCTGGTGGAGGTGGGGCTGCCCTTGGCCACAACCTTTTCATTCTTGAACCCCGTGTTGAACCCCATTCTGTACGCCTTCAGCTGTAGCAATTTCTGTGTGAGAATACGACAGAGTCTGGTAGCAGTGTTTGACGGTCTGGTGGAGGAGGGAGGGGGGTTACTGATTGTGCCAGGGAGAAGTTTAAGAGCTCATATCGGACGGAAGATCAGTCGAGATGTGAGCCTTGCAACGCCAGGGTCACCAAAAGGTTTACAATCACCCCGTCAATCACCTGACAGTCAACCGCCCTAGCCACTGTTTTACCCTCTGAAGGCCTCAAAGACACTCACATGGAGCATTCAAGACAAGAATCAAAAGATGAAGTGGAACATAGCTAAGATGCTTTATTTGTTAATATATGTTTGATTCAGTGGAATCATGTAAGATATGTCTTCATGTCGGCTACATGTTGGCCTCAATTCAATGGACGCTCTCTGACCGAAAAAAGCTGTGGCCACAAAAAAAAAGAATGTGAAACAGGAATTAGTAGTATAATGTAATAGTTGAGTATTTTTAGCCATGCTCGGAGCTGGCTCTAGGAACAGCAACGTCAATCGGTTGCTTTGTCCATGTTGGTCCAGAGAAAACATCTCAATTATTGGATTGTCATGAAATTGTTACTGACATTTGTAGTACCCAGTGGATGAATGTTATTGACTTTGGTAATCCCCTAATATTTCCTCTAGTGCTACCATGACGTCAACATTTGTGTTTTTTATTGAAATACCTTAACTATTGGATGGATTGCAGTGACATTTGGTACAGACATGTAAGTTCCCCAGAGGATGAATTGTAACTTTGGTGATCCCCTGACTTTTTATCTTGTACCATCGTGAGGTTAGTGATGCCTTAACATGTATTGGACAGGTTAGGGCAGTGGTTCTCAAACTGTGGGGCGCGACCCTCTAGTGGGGCGCGGAGGTATTACAAGTAGGGCGCAGGGGGTGATGCTGTTTTAAACAAATATATATATATATATATATATATATATATATATATATATATATATATATATATATATATATAAAAAAAAAAAATGGAATAAAAAAAAAATTATATTTAAAAAAAATATATAAAATCCTTTATTAATCCCACAGTGTGTACATTATTCTCTGCGTTTTACCCATCCTTAGTAATGAAGGAGCAGTTTGCTGTTGTGAAGCACTGGGGCTTCAGTGTCTTGCTCAAGGACACTTCAACATGGGGAGAACAGGGATGAACCGCTACCTTGTGGTTTCAGGACGAACACTCTCCATGAACATGAGCACGTTACATAGTACAAAAGTACACGGACATAAAACATCATGAATAAATACATGGAGAAATGCCTGTACTTTCGTGGAAATGTTTAGTTTCGCCGTTAACAGGTTACGCTGCGCATGCGCGACTCGACGATTCTTGGCATTTTGATAAATGCCTCCGTGAGATCTCTGTGAGATCTTTTCTGCTGCGTCTCTCAAAACAGAAAACAGATCTCAGCTCAACATTGAGCTTGAATGTAGAATTCATGAATGAAGGCCGTATCAAATCTACAACCCCGTTTTAAAAATATTTGTAGAGGAAAGCAGCTCACTGCAGCCACTAAAGCTGATACAAGGTGATGCTCACACATCTGCACTCATTCTGTTTTCACAGGTTGAACTTTATTGTTATTATCTTGAAAATATATTCAGTGCAAAACAGGTTATTTACAGCCACAATAAGTCTTTCTTTTTTTTTACCAAATATTAGTTATTTTTTGCACAGATTGAACTTTATTTGCATTGTTCTAACAAAGTGATTGCACATGTTATTAGTTTTTGTCTGATGGAGTGATCTGGTTTAATGGATAGGGATTGCAATTTTAAATATTCTATTATTTGAAAAAGCACGGATGCAGGAATCACAAAAAGTTTGACCATTTTGCTATAATTTTGTTGGGGCGGTGGGGCCCGAACATTTTTCTTCCTCCAAAGTGGGGCGTGACAGAAAACGTTTTGAGAACCACTCGGTTAGGGTAACCATAAAGTTAGATACTGACAATGTTGTCCCCCTTCAGGATGATTTGTAATAACTGATTGGACCCTTAACTTTCTATGTAGCGCCTTTATCAGGTCTAAATTGTTATTTCTCCAACAGTTTATGTGAGGAACATACTCCAATATTTACATTTTGAATACATTTAAATATTGTCAAAGATATTTTTCACAGCATTGAATGGCCTCACAAACAGAATGTGTGTGTCTGTACACCTTGTGTATTGGCCTTGGTATTAAATTGAAATGCATTTTGTACAGACAAAAATATTGGTCTGGTTTGGGGTTTAGGTCAATTCAGTCCCTTTTTTCAGGAAAGGGCTTTTGAGTAATAGAGTATATTAGAGTATATGAGAGTCTATAAAGATGTTATCCTTTGATTTTTGTGGACTGAAATTCCTTATCTTTTCCCTTCTCACAGTAAACTGTAAAAATAAACACAGACATAAGAAAAACAAATGCAACCTGTGAGGGGTCATGAGATGAATAAAGGGATAGGGAGGAAAACAAATACATTTTGCGGCAATAAATTATGTTTTTTATTGCACATTTTATTCAAATGGAACATGAGTGAGGAGAATTATAAGCAAATGCACACAAGTAATACACGTTGGTTAGTTCAGATTGGAGCATTGTGCTATGCATATTCTAGCCACCAGAGAGCAGTATAGCACTGATTACATAATCAGATATGAAATGAAAAGTAGGATAATGTTTTTCAGATTGTGTAATCCGTAGGTGCACTTTATATCTGAACTCCTGAATGTCTGACCACCTTTCTGAGTGATTGGATTTGAATATATCTGTTTTGAATGACTCTTTCAACGCTGCCATATTTGTCTGGTTCCATCACACTCAATCGGACACACCCACGCACCAACAGGCTGAGGTGTAATGTAGGCCACAGCAGCGTGGGATTACCATAGAGGTAGTTGTAATTTGGAGAGAATATTAGAGAGAGAAGATCCAGAATATAAAGACAGAGCAGGATTAAAACTAACGGACCAGACTGACATACAAAGCTCCACTTTCCTCTCAACCATTCAGTTCAGATTATCTTTCTGTCACTTTCTCGCTTTGCGACTATCTCTCATTTCTCCCCTTCTGTTTCATCTATTGTATATGAAGTTCGCAGAGTTAAATCAAAGTGACAAAGAAACAGGAACGGAAAAAAAAAGAGGAAGGCGGGAAGAATTTAGGAAGGAAAAGTGTCACCATGCATTCTGTGTACAAGTCTGAGGGGCTTTTCTTTGTTTCCCCACATCATAGTTCTATTCCATTTCAACCAGCAAGGTTCATTGCAAAAGAAATACATAAACATAGGTTATATAAAGTGCTTTAAAAAGCAGTTGGTGTAGAAATAAGGAAAAAATTAAAGAGAGAGTGGAGTGAGGAATGGTAAGTATTGCTTTAAAGGGTGCGCTGCTACAGCACTTATTGCTGACAGATGCTGACTATGATGACTAGAGAATTAAAGCCTGTTGCATGCCAGTGATTTTCTTTTAAACATCACACACTAAAGTATACACTCACCAAACACACATACAAAATAGATGAATTGGGATTTGAAATAGATATAATGATTATTATATAGTATTTCTATATATAATATATATATATATATATATATATATATATATATATATATATATATATATATACATATATATATATATATATATATGTATATATATATATATATATATATATATATATACATATATATATATACATATATATATATATATATATATATGTATATATATATATATATATATATATATATATATATATATATATATATATATATAAACGTGTGTGCAGGGCATGCATATATGTCCTGCATGTATACATGTTGTTGCTAATTCAACCAAAGAGATCAAACAAAGCAGCACAAACTGTGTATGTATATTATAATGTACATTTAAGTTCAAATCTAGAGTTGTAGAAAGTGTAGCTCATGATCTATGTTTGTTCCCTAATATGTTTACTTGGTTGGTTTATGTCTGCAGCAAAAGGTATTTTAGGAACCTAAAAGATGAGGGTTAAAAAAAAGGTTTACGCTACATTTACAATATTCTGCTTTAGGGTAACTTAAGTCAGCCGACGGGGAACTGATCCAAATGTGATACTTATCTATGTTCGCTTCAAAGCCACGTCAAAACACCCACAACTATCCTTTAAGTGGAGGTAAACACATGTTAGAAGAAATAAACTAGATATTATAAACACACTGATACAATATCTCTTAAGGAAAGTATTGTACATACCTTTTGTCTCTTTCAAGTTTGTACACAATACGAAGGCTGCTCCTTACTGTCAGATGCAGCTGCACACTGTGAATTGTTATTAATACTGTGGGAGTGAACTTGGTATGGGAAGTGAACTTGGTTTGTAAATTTCCACTATGTATTTCTGAAACTGGGACGTTCCTTGTGGTTAATAACTGGCATTTCCACCCATTGATTCGTGAGTGTCCTGGTAATTATAGTTTTAACATAGTCAACTTTATCAAACTCAACGGCGAAAAATCTGAAATCCACCACTGTTCCTGCTCACACATATCTATAACCTTGGTGTCATCTTCGATCAAACCCTCTCTTTTAAACACACCCTCAATCCCATTACAAAAAACACATTACAGTTTTAACCCTGACCCTAACCTGCCTTCCCCAAAAAACATTGCCTGTTGTTGCCCCTCAACTTGTTGCCCATCCTCAGCTGCCCGTCTCCTCTCTGACCCCAGTCCTTTAAAACCTCCACTGGCTCCCCATACAGCAAATAATCCAGTTCAAGATTCTCCTCATCACACACAAAGCCCTTCACTACCCTAAGCTCCTTCATACCTTTCAGACCTCCTGCATCGACACGCTCCCATCTGCAACCTCAGATCCACTGACGGCAACCTCCTTAACCTCCTACTCCAGTGGTTCTCAAACTGTGGAGTGCGACCCTCTAGTGGGGTATCAAATCTACAACCCCGTTTTAAAAATATTTGTAGAGGAAAGCAGCTCACTGCAGCCACTAATACTGATACAACCTGATGCTCACACATCTGCACTCATTTTGTTTTGCACAGGTTGAACGTTATTGTTATTATCTTGAAAATATATTCAGTGCAAAACAGGTTATTTGGAGCCACAATAAGTAGGGATTTCAATTTTCTTTATTCTATTATTTGAAAAAGCACGGAGGGAGGAGTCACAAAAAGTTGGACCATTTTGTTACAATTTTGTTGGGGCGGTGGGGCCCGAACATTTTTCTTCCTCCAAAGTGGGGCCCGACAGAAAAAGTTTGAGAACCACTGCCCTACTCTGTCCAAGCATCGGACCTGGGAGGACAGGACCTTCTCCATTGCTGCCCCCTTCCGCTGGAACTCTCTCTCCCAGCACCTCAGATATTCTAAAATAGGCCTTTGACACAGTAAACCATGCCCTTTCAATCAACCGTCCTAAAACCTGGGTTGGCATCAAGGACGCTGCACTTTGTGGGTTTTATTCTTACTTTTCAGATAGAAAAGGTCAGTCACAATACTGTAGTTAATTACTCATCCTCTACATCTCACATGGTTCAATTTTAGAGTTCAAATCATCCAACGTCACAATGTCTCTTTTCATTGCTACGCTGACGACACACAGATATTCCTTCCTGGAGACCTGATGACCCAAGAAGCAGCTGCTATTTTAGACTTAATAACTGTTGGATGGCAAAACATTTTATTCAACTCAATAACCAAAAATCAGCGTCGGGTGGAAAAGCGGAAAAGCGGTGAAAAATTCTTCGCAACCATTCGCGTCTGTGCATTGACTTTACATGTAATCTACTCGCGCAAATATTTCGCAACTCTTTTGGTGTGAAAACGGCATTAGGTGATATGGCTTTCAAGAATCAGTAATGTATTTTAAATCACTTCTTAAACCCCACTTTTACAGACTGGCTTTTATGTGATGTTGATTTTACTACATTATTTTACTACATTATTTTACTACATTATTTTACTACATTATTTTGTGTTGTTTATTTATTAGTTTATTTTTATTGTGTTGATTGTTTTTTGTTTTGTTTCATCTATTGTACTTTTTCATCCGGGTTTAACTCTTACCTTAGTTTTCTTGCTTTGTTGGGCCTCACTGTTGAGCTTTCTGTTTCATATTATTGCCTTGCTTTTGCTGCTTTGTCTGTCAAAGCACTTTGTAAACTCTGTTTTTAAAGGTGCTATATAAATAAAGTTATTATTATTATTAGATAGACAGCAAGGTAGCCTCCAAGCTCCAATCATTTTTTGGGGATGATTTAAATTAATGAATAAAATGATTTGACGGATTTAATACAGGTTTTTTTGTCAGAGCATTTGATTTATTGTTTCCTGTTGGGATGTAAAGATAATCTCTACAAGTGGCAAGAACGTTTTCTAAAATATATAAGTAATTATAGTTTAAAGCTCCATTCAGTTAGTCCGGTCTTCTTGAAACACTTACCAAAACTGTTCCTGCCCGGACATTTTACAAAGAGTAGATTTAATTTCATACTTAACCAAATCCAGCAAAAGTGTTTGGTATCATGCGCTGTTGGCCATCATATTGTACATGTTGAAAGTGTGTTGTGTGTGCTTGTCCGTGCACTACACAGGCCCATATGGTAAATGTAATATACAGTTGGTTGCACTATGAAGTGCAGAGGATTGAGGACAAGCCTACATCAGCGTCGGAACAGACAAGATCAGAGAGGAAAATAAATATGGGATTATTAGAGATGTCACATACATGGACAGAAATATACATGCATAAATATGATAAAGGAACAGCACAAGTTTAAAAATAAATTTTCTCCTTGTGCCTGAATGGACAAGCATCTAAGCAATATTTGCAGGGAGAGAAACCAAGAGAAGAGGTGGATAGATGCTGACAGATGAAAAAGTGAGTGATTATTGCAGATACAGGGGGAGGGATGAGAGGAGGAGCAACAACAGTGGGAGATACGCCTCAGATTATCAACCAGTGTCAGATGCTCTAGAGACAGATAAAGAGAAAGAGTGGACAAGAGTCTGACAGGAGGAGAGACGGAGAGAAAGAGAACGTCTCTGTGTGTACAAGCTGGGCTGCAAAGATGACTGACGCAAAAAGCGTATCATCCGTGGAGGTGTCAGAGGGGAAGTTAGTTAAGAAGGTCAGTAGATGCACATGCCAAAATATGCCTTTGCGGTCTCCTAAATCTTGCCACTGGGGCTCTCAACATGATATACTGTCATGTCCCAGTGTTTGTCTTTTGAGGCCAGGCTGGCATGGACACCCTATTTACTCTATTTGTACAAATATAATTACTGTTTTATTTTTTTTTATTAAAAAGCAATATCATTTTAGAGCAATAATATGTGTGTAAGAACTGCTAATTCTCATCACTTATATTGTTTTTCTGAGCTGGTACATGTACTGTATTTTCAATGTTAAATCATATTTGTTTGGATGCACTTTAACCTACAGTATAGGTCTGGGAGTGTGTGTGCTGTAAATCTACCTGCAGCTTCTTTACCTTGACTTTCTCTAATGCCATACTTTACAGGAATTCAATCTTAAAGTGTGCAAAGAGTTAAATATATGTATATATAATGTATATTAGTTCACAATATCTGCTTGTGAGACAACTTTTCTATTTCAACCTCTTTGTTCATCCTCCGTTCTCCAGGGTTCCATAAAGAAGAAGATCGAATCATTAAGGCGATGGAGTTCAGCTAGCATAAAGAGGCCTCCAAAGACTAAGGCCAAGAGCTTGAGTCTGTCTTCCCCCGTGGGAGACCCCGGTGACGTCTGGCTGCAAGAGGGAGACAGGAGAAAGCTGCGACCCATCGTTGACTCAGTCTTCGGACAGGTAGGACACTGAACAGGGGATTGGAGGCACGCCAGGTGTTCCATGTGGCGCTGTTGACGTGTTTGACTGAAAATGTCCTGTTGAGTGCTGCCTAAAAAATAGGCATCTAAGAAACTCAGCGTGAACTGCTCATTAATAAATAAATGAATGAAATTCCAGAGTCTCTGAAGATGAGAGTGTTTAAATGAGTTTAAATAGCTATGAGCACATTAGAGGACATGAGAACCGTTGCTTGGCATGTGAATGATGCTTTGCAAGTTGTCAAACTGTTACTAAATCTAAAGGTACCCTCTGGAGTTGTTGACCACTAGTAGTGATATGGAGACATGTTTAGATGAGTGGGTCCCCATTTCGTTGTTATCTCATGGGCAAACACCATAGACTGTATATGAGAAGTGGGTGTAGTCCTGGTGACTTCACCTAATGGTCTGTGGAATACAGTTTTGAAACCTCAGGTTTTACATTTTGGCCGTTATCTTGTTTTTTTACAACCAGAAGTGTACACAAGAGGGTGAAGCTAAGAAAAGCCAAATGCTGAATAAGAAACTTTTAGGAGATACAAATATATCAATTCACTTTTAAAGTTGTAAGAAGAAAATGTGGACAACAGCCAGACAAGACAATGTTGTGGTCGCGACCTGTCAATCACAAGGTAGCCACGCACTAAAACATATGCTTTATCGTGTATGTTACTCTAAATGGGACCATCATTTAGTAAATGAACATCAAGTAGCGATTGAGACCATAAAATCATGTTTACAATGTTTACTGAGGTAATAAATAAAGTGGGAAGTGGGTCATTTGTTCTTCTTTTATTCAATCAGACTTATTTTTGTAACAAGAAGAGTTGCCCCTCTCTGGCGACAGTCACTGAACCTCAAGTTTACAGAGTGTAATTTCAGAGCCACAGGCCTTCAGAGTAGTGGGCCTTCAGACCAATGGGCAGTCCCCGAGCAGAAAGCAGGGCACAGGGTTTAGTGATCGGGTCAACATTTGTTTACAATCACAAGAAATTCATCAACTGTTTCCTCTGCTTTCCTGTATATACCTTCTGTAGCTTGCATTGCTCAGATGAGTCCTCCATACACTTGGCAACATATGGAGCAAAAGAGGAAGGGAGGGCTGGCTCGAGAATGGATGTCATAAGGAAAGAGAGAAGAGATTGATTGCGATGTAAAGGGAGATTATAGCTTAAATGAGTGAGAGGACAAGAGTCGGTTAGACATACATCACTTAAACAACATCACTTGAGGCACCAGATTTATTTCCGCTGACAAGCATGAATGTGTTTGACAGATACAGCACATCAAACTGTAAATGAATGGCTCAGTGAGAGTCAGTGAGAGATTTAATCAGTTTTAAAGTTAAGACTCACAGGGACCGCCATGCTAATCCATGTTTTACAGCAGTTTAATTACTCTGCTTAATTTCTAACTATCAAATGCAAAACATGGCTTATGAGTCAGCTTATTTGTTAGTTACTACTGAGCAGGCAAATTGAATATTCCTATGCAAGATAGTTAAACATTTTGAGAGTTTCTTTATTGCAATCAAACATTGCAGTCACTTTATAGGGCAATTGAATGGCAGTTGATGTATTTATGCTATGAACATATTGTTACTGTTAACTCAGAATCTTTGCCAGCTCCATCTTCTCTCCTTCTCTCCTTCACTCATGCATTCCTTCTGTCTGTGATCTTCCTCTTTCTCGCCTGTGTGTGCTTGTGTACTCACTTTGTTTTGTCATTTCAGTCATGCACACCTGGTCAATAGATGCCTTCATAGAGTTTGAGTCATTCTGTGAACAGTAGAGCTGATGCACGCTGCTTTACATTAGTCCATTATGGTAGTTGAATAGGCTGAAGATGTGTTCATATGTCAGAACAGATCAATAACGTCTCTCCCATTTCAAAGTCTCCTCAACCTTTTTGGCCAAATTTGGGAGTTAAAGAGGAGCATCCTTTTTTCCGTACTACATAATCCAGTATATTCTACTGAATGTATTTAATGAAACATTGGCGAGGTCCTCGAAAAAATTTATAAGTTTAGGAAACAATGTATCCTGTGCCCATGTTGTTTTGTATTGGTGTTTGCATTTAGATGGTCATCTGTCACTGATTAATAAAATGCATCACTATTTTCACCAATTAAAAAGGTTTTAATGCAATAATTTAATAATAAAAGTCCAACATAAACACCACTGTTTCTTCCAGCTAGCAGCAAGATAAACATGATGTTAAAGGGATAGCTGGGCGAAGTTGTTAATAGTTAGGTGATAAATGAAAGTGATACCACCAACATCACCAACAGTGACATAAAGCTGTCAAACTGCTTGTAAACTAATAGAGTGTGTACCTGTACAAAGCAACACAATCTTCAAATCTCAAATGAAACAACGAAATACGTGTGTACGCGCCCTCTAGAATTCCGCATAGAAGCATTTACTTTCTCTTTCTTTTTGCTGGAGTTCCCTGTTAGCCCCCTCACAGTGTTCCCGAAAGACTGTATCCTACCATGCAGAAATCAGGTCTGAATGTGGTCTTATGCTCTGTTCCTGAATAAATGTTATTACTCCTTAACTACATTTTTAACAGTGACAACAAACCTTGAAACCTCGAAAATGTTCCTTTTTCTTTGATATGGCTAAACCAACTCTTTAAAATGCAGTTTACACTCACACTCTTTTTTTTCAGCAATAGCAGTGTAAATATATTCCAATTTTCTAATAAGCGTTGAAACAAAAAAAAAGAAAGACAGTGAATAACAAACAGTTTTGTTCTAAATAGTTCTTCTCCTAGCTCATGTAAAATAGTTAGCACAAATGCTTTTATAATTTTTTTTGTGCAAATTAGCCTTTGTTAATTTGCCAGTCTGGCACAGTTCTGTAGTAGAATAAAAACTTGACACTCAGATATTCCCCCACTGAATTGATATTGTTGCACAAAATGCACTTTTGTCCACTGAAATGAAAACATATATATTGTTTTCTCATCCACAAAATTCACATGACAGTTTGTCACATATTCTATTGGGGGAATTCAAGATATCTCATTCAATCTTTGATTACAAATTAGTACTACATACATAAATTTTTCAATATTATGTGTCTGACAAAATATATATTATGCTCTGAAACGTATAAGAATTGTCCTCTACATTTTAGAGTTTAAACATAAAATACATAACTAGAAAACATATTTCAGAAACTGTTTTTATTGCAGTCTTTGACAGAAAACACATCAAGTTACAGAACTCTACTGTTAAATGCCTGTGTTTGTAGACGATGCATACAATGCAATGAGAACAAATAGCATGACAGCTTTAGTAGACAGATTTAAAAGCGGGTTAGGTGCACCATTACCATGGTGGCACTCTTAGCAGCAACAGTTGAGTCCTATACTCCTGGAGGGAGATAAAAAAAAACACGCAGTTCCAACGTTTCTGTGACCTTATATCCCTTCGTCCTATTTTTGTAGAGAATCTCTAATCCATAGGACCTTTGAGAATTTTTAGGTCACATTTAAATGCATGAACAAAATCTGGACAGGTGCGTGAGCCATTATCCTCCTTTTGGAAATGTGTAAGTGGGCGAGAATGAGATTAGGGAATGTGGGACAATCGAGACTGCCATATGCGGTTGCAGTCTGTAAAGTTAAGGACAGATAAACGCAAAAACAAATAAGATGAAAGATGTTAAAAACTTTGTAGAGCCGAAGGAAACTGCAAAGTTGTTTGTCACTACTAATGACCATCTCGTATTACACTTAGGTGTAAAAGGTGTTTTTATTCATTCATCAATTACCCTTTTAACCATTATGTTTTGAAATATAGTGCTTTTCTTACATGTAGTACAAATACAGTGTTTGTGTGTGTATGGAAAAAGAGCTGATATTCCGAATGCTTTTGTCTTTTTCAGTCATTATGTAAACAGTTGATTGTCCTGTTGTGCTGTTTCTCCTAATTGTGGATCTGGCCAGTGGTTGTGGTCTGTATCCGTCAGTGTGGCAACTCAAACCAATCTCAGATGTCTTAGCAGATATACTGTGTTCATTCATTTGCCAGTGAGATCAGCACACATTCAAGGTCACAAGACATGTGCATGTGCATGTTCAATGTGTATGGACGTTACGGAGTAAACAGATAAAGACTGAATGAGGGGATGAGCACTTTATATGTCTGACGTCAAACAGGCTCAGTATACTGCACATACATAGTACTATTACTCGTTTATTAAGCACTGGGATCATGGTAAATACTACTGTGGTAGATGCATGTTGTAACGGAGGGATGACACAGATACTGTCTGTGCAGGCAGTATCTTGTTTATAGCCACAATCTGATGATGTCTGCACAGCTGCTTTGATTCTGGTTAGTTAAAGAAAGTATCTGCACATTTTTATTTGTAGGCTTCATTTGAACTGGTCTAAGCATGAGTGTTTGTGTCAACATGCACACATAAGCATGCAAAAACACTTGGACGCACTCTATCTCAGCCAAAATGTTTGACCTGACCTATAGCAAAATCCTGACTTTGGAGTGTGTCCATCATGCTGTTTACTGGATTTTCTGTCGCCTATCTTCTATCCTTGTCTTTCAGGCATCTGGTGTACTTACTGTTGTCGAGGCATAGAGCAGAAATTCTCACCCAGCTGCTCTGTTTTGGGTTTTATAGCTGAAAAGCTTTGTGTTCACACAGGGCTGTTGATTGAGGCAACCTGTCGGTGCTTCTCTATTTTCTTTCCACTGAGAAAGACAAAAACTATTTTGCTTTGACTTTCTGTGTGCATGTGCTTACTTTTTATGTTTGTCTTTGTAATTGTAAAAAAAAAAAAAAGACTCCGATTAAATTAATCTGAAGCTATCCGTGTATGCCTGTGAAATACATGATGGGAAACAATGTAGAAAAAAACACATTACAGCACTGAGGCTTCCATTGCTAATCTGGTGGGTGTCCAGCTGGATCCGTGGGCTGAGGCACATACTATTATATAACCGCGACACTGTGGATCCAAATCCTTTGTTGCAAATCATCTCATCAATCTCTGTCCTCTCTACTTAATAGATTTTCAGTGTATTTTTTTTTTTTTATTCCCCCAAGTCTACAGAAAGGTCACACTGCAGGGTCAGCTGGAGAATCACATCTGTGAAGCTGCTAGAGATTCAGTGATTGTTGTGCAGTCCGTCCATGTAAACAGGTTCTCCCACTCAGCCTCTCACTACTTACTACTCCACCCTATCTCTCGTCTCCCTTTCTACTTAGCAACCACTCGAAAATAAACAGATTTTCCTGTAACTAAAATGAGTAATTTTAGCCTTTTTCAATAGCAAGGCAGGAGGCTGACATCTAGTGGTGGTGCATAGCTGAGCGCAAGTTCATGTTCGCTGTAACCGCGAGCTGAGCTTTGCTGCACTCTGCTGGTGATACATTGACAGTGTAAAGTCGCTCATGGATCCTGCAAAAGCACCTGATTAATTCAAATGAAATAGTGTGTAGATGCCAAATCACAAGTTTAATTTATAGTGTCTACCTGCCCAGTTCATATTGAAGAGAGAAGAAGAAAGACTGACGAGAAATCTGCACTGAAAAGGAGGCTGCAGCATTTAAAGAAATGGAGAAGTAGTAATATGTCATTTATTCTAAGTCGCTTGGATAAAAGCGTCGGCTAAATGAAATGTAATGTAATGTGATGCAATATGTAGGGGAATACAAAGAGGTGAACCTCAGGAAACAGATGAAAGGTCACACAAAAAGACATGGGGACATAGAGAGACACCAAACATGTGTTAGTTCTCCTAAATTGACCACAGAGGATTATGGCTGCAGGCGCTCAGCATTGGCCTTACACATACTGCTGCTAATCTCTGGCACACATACAGAACCACATGACCAGCATACAAATGTGTATTAGAGGGAGGTATGAAGTTACATTTCATGAGCTCACGTGTATCTAAGCCTGGTGCAGTGGTTGCAAAGCAGCTTGGCAGTAATAAACAACATGTCTTGATTAAAAACTGCACTTAAGTATAAGATAACAAGTATTTAGTGAAGAGTTTAGTTTTGCTTCTCCAGTTTTGGGGATTTAATTTCAGGAGGTAAAGGTTATGGGGAAGGAATAATTAAATAGAAAGAAAAGTAGGAAAGATATGAATAAATAACAAAAGAAGTCTTGTACGATGAATTTTTTTTTTATTTGACCTAAAAATGTATTGGGTGGTCAAGATATTTTTTTTAGTTCCTGAAAAGTAGAAATATTATTTAGAAACACGTATTTATCTTTTATGTATCATGTTAAAGACACCGTGTGCATGATATGAAGACACTGTGTGCATGATTTACTGTGGTGGACAGTGATCCAGATTCTACCATCTCACTAACCTACTGACCTACCGCTCCTAATGAATACTGCACCAATGTTCACCAGAATGATCTAACCTTTCTACAAAGAAACAACTATATTAATGAAATTTCATATATGCAACAAAACATTTCTGTATATAGACTATAACACATTTCAATATTTATAGTTTTTTGTCTTTTGTTTACTGTCTGTTCTATATATATATATATATATATATATATATATATATATATATATATATATATATATATATATATATATATATATATATAGTAACCAGTAATTACAGCTGTCAGATAAATGTCAAAAGTTAAAAGTTAAATATTTCCCTTCAAATTCTAAGTAGTAGACGAGTAAAATTGTTTCATCGTTTCCAGATATTTTCCAAAATTCTCAATTATTTCCAGTAATGCAGGGATGTTGTTTGCTAAAGTTTACGTTTGATGACAAACAACCTGATGGACAAAGCTAAACAAGAGAGACCTACCTTTCAGCTCAATATGGCCAGAATTAAGCCTTTACTATTCACGTGGTAGTTTTTCTCTAAATTTGACAAAAACATGAAGAGGAGTTTGAATTCTACATTTACGCATTCCACATGTTGTTCTTTTATGGCTAATTCTAATATGTTTAACTGTTTCAAACAAAAAACTGAATTTACTCAATTTAAATGAAAGGAATTTGCTAGCTACTTGTCACTATTTGAGGCAAATCTCAAAATACAGGTGTGTTCGCTCCATTGTTGTGTTTGCATGTTTCTGAACTGAATTGGAAGTATATTTATCAGTTTTTTCCTTTAAAGTAGTATAAATATTCTTCTAGTCCACCCCTTTCAAGTGAGTACTCCCATCGTCTGTCAACATAACTCTTACCCTCTAATCTAAAATGCCAGGGATTAAATAGGCAGCCAACTCCCCATCCATAATTCTACCCCCCCCCCCCCCCCCCCCCCGCACACACACCCCTCTCTCTCTGCCAGACTAGTCATTTTGAGACCATAAGCACGATGTTTGGGAGATAGAGAGAGGAAGGTGGGTGGGGTGGATTAGTTTAAGTTGGTCCAAATGCAAGGGATCACCCGTGGCGAGAAGGGCTGATGGATAAATGGGTGGGGAAAAGTATGTGTTTGTGAGAGAGAGAGGCAGAGAGAGATAGAAAGGGAGGGAGAATATGGTCAAGTCATGCAATCAGAGCAAAAATCTGGCAGCAGGAGGTTGTTTCAGCCCAGATATGACCCAGCTCTCCAACCCCACCCCATCAATCTCCAGCAGCCTGCTGCTATTCCATAATATCACACTACACGTCTCAAAGCTCAGCATGACAGCCTCCAGCAACCTAGAGGAGTTTAGGATTTAATGCAAAATCATATGCATACCTTGCCTCTCACTTGACCAATAGGATCTTGGATTTTAGCACGTGCACTGACAGGGATTATTTTTCGCTTTTAGAGTAGTGGTGCAAGTGGACAAATTTGCCGCCGTTGCCCCATGGAATGCACTGGATTAAGTATGGATTTTTTACTTTTATGTGACAATTGACCAGAGAGGGAGAGAAAGAGGAAGAGAAATAGGGGAGACGTTTGGGGACAGGAGGAGGGGGAGACAGGAAGAACAGGGCAGTGAGATGGGAAACATAAACAAGGCTTCTAAAAAGAACTGTAAAAGGAAGAAGGTAAGGATTCATTTATTTCCTTTGAGCTGAGAGAAACCGATTTATCAAAGAGTTTGAACTGATAGACACGTAAGATAATGCTTGTGATACATCTGACACTGTCAAAGCTACATTTGAGCTGTAAACTATTTTTTTTCAGCCTGATTAAAACTATTTTTTTTCAGCCTGAATAAAATACTTTTTGTTTCTAATAAATCTATATTTTTATATATTGAATTACATTTTATTTGACTTCTGACTGTCATGACAGTAAACATGTAGGTGTGAATCTGCCAGTTTCATTGCAATGGAATATAAGTGGTAATTTGATGTGGGTCCTAATGTAGTTCGTTCCTCTCCTCTAAGGGGGAGTTGCCCATAGAACGAAGCGGCGCCCCTTTAGCTGCCGCCATGCTGGGTGGCCTGGGTGGAGCAGGTGAGGTGGACACGAATGACGAGGAAGAGGGAGGGAACGAGCGGGACTTTGATGAGCCCCTTTGCGCTCTGGTTAAGAACTGCAACATGCTGCACCACTTAGTGGGGCCTGCTTGTATCTTCCTCAGACAGGGCTTCGCACAGAGCCAGATTGTATGTATGACATTCACACACACACACATGCACACACAGTACGTCATTATGAAAGCCAAATGCTCTCATACATCTCTTTATCCATCCATTTTCGCAGTGCCTGTACAAGGGAAGGTCAATTTGTGGCCATCCATCAGTCCAGCGAGACATCATCACAGCATTTCCATCCCATTTCCACCAATGATAATCTCACCATGTGTCAACGCCCATTAGTCCTGTATACGACCATATCAGCAAATTTCATAAGAGTTTATGTGATTGTGCTAGATGACCTGTGTTGCATAATATGATTTAGCTTGGGGGGGGGGGGGGGGCATAATCTTGTATTACAAGGTTAATGTTTTAACTATTAAAACTCATCCAGAAATAATTTGATACTAAGTTTTTCAAATGATGAAATCATCTTCGAACAAACAAACAAAGAAAATAAGTGTCGGAAGGGACCTCTTACACTTTACTGTACAGGAGTTGCAAGCTATACTAGGTAATATAACAGATTGTACTATAATGACAGCGCAAGTGTCGAGATTATAATTTAGATCATGAATCCACATTCTTAACAGAGCTGTAGATATCATGTGTGCCTTTTGTATCAGGTTAATGTCTATTAATGTAGAGACAGGGAATATGGCAGGGATCAATAATAGTAAGTTCCTGACTGTGCAGCAAACTGCGCTAATTGAAAAGAGCCATTGGATTGGAAGTCACTCATCACAAGTGCCTCACAAGCTTTAAGCACCTAACGTGAGATATTGGAAGAACTTGGGCTTAGTCTAGAACAAAATGTAACAATAGTGACTCATCACAAGTATGAAATATAATCAATTTAAGATGAATTTGATGTCATTTATAAGACTTATAAATTATTGTACTGTATTTTGTAGTTGACCTCTGTGTGGCTTTGGTGAATGGATAAATGTAATTCAATGTAAAAGGTAAACAGTCTTATGACCATTGACACTATTCTCGTCTACACCCATGGGGAGTTAATGTCTTTCTGGAGAGATGAACGGACCCAATGAGAATATGCAATGTGAATGGGTTTGCTCAATGACCCACCCACAGGGAATTATCACCTTATTTCCCCTCAGCTCTATGTTAGCTCCATCGCAGCTCTATCGAGTGTTTCAGCATCTTTAAATAATTATTTTGGTTTTACGGCTCGTAAGCTGACTCTTTTGGTTCTCTGTCATCGCTCTGATGAACTTAAATGGCAGACAGACAGAGTTAACATCTAGCTGAACATAAACATTTAGCAGCTAAAAGATCAGATATTTCAGGGGTCAGGAGTTAGTGGACACAGAGAACTGAGCTAAAAGGGGAGTGAATATGTGTCCAATATACTTGATATTTATGATTAAATACCTACAAAAACGAATGAAATTCCTACGAGTGGTAGTTTGGGATTAGTGCCCATTAGCAAATGTTAGCATGCTAAAAGGCTCAACTAAGATTATTGTAAACATTGACACTACAACCAGCAGGTATAATGTTCTAACTCAATCAGACCAGCATGTAAATACTGAAATTGTGAGGAATATTAGCATGCTGACGTAAGCCTTCATTTCAAAGATGTGTATGTGTTACAGCTTCATGAAGCGACTAGTATGGCTTTAAGTTTAGGACCTTTGGCGTTCCATTTAAGCGGACAGCTGCGGACTTGTGCTGGTCTGGTTCAAGTCGTACGCACATTTCCCAATACACAACGTGTATGGCGGTAATACATGTTGTTTGCCAGGAGTTTAATGCCATTTGGCTGTCTTTGTATTCCTTTGAAGAAGTATATACATGTAGGTAACGGCAGACACAACCTCTCTTCAAAACAAGCATCTGCACTTTTATCTTCTTCTTGGCAAACCAGCTAGAGGTGCATACGCCTCCACCTGGACTGGAGTGTGGAATGAAACTTGCTATGCGTATGTATGATGTCTGCTGCACACAGACTTAGTAAAGTAGGGTACGCGTGTAGGACATGGGCAGATGATGATATTTACGTCACGTAGACAACGTAGACAAAAGTACGGATTAGCCTTACATTTCTTGTTGTTGATAATGAATGAATGAATGAATGAATATATACTTTATTAATCCCCGAGGGGAAATTTGGTGTCGGGGTAGCAGCAATTTACAACAAAATAAACAAAAACAGCAGGACGAAAGATAAAAGATATATACAATAATAATAAAAATAATAATATTAATAATATTAAAATAAAATAGAATAAAATAGTTAATAATAATGATCAGTGTTAGAAGTGTCTTGCATCAATCCAGTAACCAAACAGTATCTTTTCTGAGCCACCACAGTCCTGAATTTGTAGACAACTTTATGTTAATACTTACATTAATGGATCCAGGAAAGAGGATTCCTCGATAGAGTACATAGATTAGTCTATGAGATGAATAGTGTGAGGCTGATAGCATTTACTGGTTATTAATCCCCCATAATGCCCTTTGTCCTCTCAGATGATGGTAAAACACCCTCAGGAGCACATCTTACATATCTTAGAGTTTGCATTTACATCCTTTATTTCCATTGGTGTTGGTGGCATCTAGTTTTTGCAACATGATGGACTTAATGAAATCCTTTCTAAAGCAAATTGTGATGCCACAATACATGTTTCCTTCTCAAACTTTAACATTTGAGGGTCTTCTCAAAAACTCAGTGGTGTTAGCAGTTTGGGAATAAAAGCAGATAACTAAAAAACTTGGGAACAACAAGGAAAACCTTTGCATACTTGCCTCTGTGCCTGAATTTGGCTCAACCTGACAGTCACTCGTTTTAGCAAAAAAGACAAATTGGTACATAGTGTGTTTGCCGCATGTTTAGCCTGTTAAGGTGTGTTAATGTCTTTTAATCATGTCCTGGTTGAATAGCAGTGCAGATGTAGATGAAAAAAATCACTGGCAGATAGAGAAATGAAAAACCTTTAAGCCTTTGTGATTTGTAATACAATTTACAGCTGTAATCTCCCGGCCACTGTTCTCTCCTGCATCCTCTAATCCAGGCCTGTATTATTCCTGCTGCTGAACATGTTGTGAACAAACGTATCCTGGCGTTACCTTTTCCCCATGCCCCCACATGCTGAAGCCAGTTCAAAATAAACTGTATGGGTATGGCTGTAGCTAAAAGTGCTTCTGATTAAACTCATTTCGATAACATGTTAGGGTCTAACTCTATTTTGAAAGTGCTATTTAATCAGCTTTGTTGCATGTGTGTGCAAACAGACGTGCAGGCCTTATTTCTGTGTTTAGAAAGGGACTTTTTAATGATGCATTTTGAATCATGGAGCATATGAGCAGCAGACCTTCAAAGCTCCTCCACCAGATATTGGACACAAGCTTGTGTAGCAGATTGACTAAAAAGGTTATTTGGGTCACTCAGATCAAAACCCAAATAATCCAGCAATAGGATCTCCTCTCAGGCGATTGAATATGAAACAAAAATGCTTCACAGAAGAAAAGGAACTAGAACTAGAAGCTGAAGCCATTGTACATGTGTGTATGAGAAACAGAACAAGACACATACGATTGAAAGTGTATGTTTTACCTGACTGTATGTGTTTCCTGTCTTCTATCTGCACCACCGCAGGACAGAGATCTACGGCCAGAGGAAATGGAAGGTAGGTACGGAGACAAATCCTCAATCCTTCTCTCACTCCATTATCCCTCCCTTTTATTTTTCCTGAACCACCTTCTTCCTTTTAAACCTCAAACTTTGGTTTGTGCTTTACTGTAGAGATCAAAATGTCCGGACTTCATCCACCAATTGAATGTCAAGTGAACCAGCAGAGATTTATTTCCTTGTAATTGGAAGATCAAAGTATAGGATTAGTATTCAAAGAATAATATAGACAAATTAAGCACAGTTTAACTTTCCCGTCCCTCATATTCCTCAGGTCTGGTTCAATTTCTGCATTCACAGGAATGTAATATGTGATTTGACTATGGAATAAATAGCCATTGACATTTTTTATTTGTTTATGTAGAAACTCAGTACATTGAAAATAATAACAATTATTATTTTAGGGTGTCAGGTTGTGGGAAAAACATATTGCCATGTTTTTCTTTCTTTTTTCTTTGGTTATAATTTTGTTAAAAGTGTACTCCAGTGATTTTAACATTGCACTCCTATTACGCAGTCAGAAGAAATAATTTGAAGGACACAGAATAGACCAATTATCACTGGGATTTTCACATTGTCCTACAAAAACATAACCATCAGATCAACTAGAAAGATGAGACAATCATGTAAAACCTCTACACGTACAGGGCTTTTACATAACAATTACAGAGTATACACTTAGAACTGCAATATATCTGTATTTCTTGCACCTATTTACTGTTCTTCACACATCTTCCCTGCAGAGCTGCGTGAGGCCTTCAGGGAGTTTGACAAAGACAAGGATGGCTTTATCAGCTGTAAAGACCTGGGCGAGTGCATGAGGACTATGGGATACATGCCGACAGAGATGGAATTGATAGAACTCAGCCAGCAGATCTGTGAGTGATCTGCCATTATTTACCTATCGATCTGGTCATTAATTTGCTTGCCCCATTAATTAAAGACACAACAAAGATCAGTTAACTCTGTCTTCTGTGTGTACTTATTTTCTCCCTGTTCAGGTGGCGGCAGAGTGGATTTTGAGGACTTTGTTGAACTGATGGGTCCCAAGATGCTCGCTGAGACTGCAGACATGATTGGAGTCAAGGAGCTGAGGGATGCCTTCAAAGAGGTAGGCAGCATATTGTATTAACTTACAGCCAAATAGACCACCCCATTTCCCCAACTTTAATTTCTGATGCATTTCTTTTCATAATGCTTTCTCAAACTCATCGATTTTGTTTCCCAGTTTGACTCTGATGGCGATGGTCAGATCAGCCTTCCAGAGCTGAGGAATGCCATGAAGAAGCTAATGGGGGAGCAGCTGAACCACAGCGAGATAGATGAGATCCTGCGAGACGTTGACCTCAATGGGGATGGAGAGGTGGACTTTGAAGGTGAGTGATTGATACTTTAGCACATTGAAAACCAACCTATGGTTAGGCCTCTGCTTGAAAATTGCATACCCAAACTAAAAAGTGTGTAAATCTGCACCAATTTGAATAATTTTGGTGTTATAATAAATGGCTACACATGTGATATTTTGTTCAGATGTGTAAATATCAGTCTATATGTTACTAGTTAAGAGTAAAATCATAGCACAATATGTGAACATTCTCTCTGCAAAGGTTGACTTTGATAAAGTGAAGCAGAACAAAGTTAGAGAGGGTTTAGTACAGAGAGAATTCAGGCGAGGTCTCCAAAATTTGCATTGGGGCACGTTTGCCCACATTTGCGCACATCTGTGACATTTTAATTTTCTCATGTACCAAACCATATATTTAACTTGTATATTACTCATGGTGTTCAATACATCCAAATACAGCAGTTTGGGGCTTTTTTTTCATAAAACAAGCTATGATTTACAGTTTTATATAACAATCGCTCAGTCTGGGATTGGTTTTGAATTGGTTAGGGAAGGAAACTGAACAAGAAGGTAGCAATGTGAATTTCAATCAAGTTAATAGGGGATGTTCAGGCTCAGGAAAGAAGTAAAAGGACATGGTGGAAGAAAGAATACACTTCATGGTGAAACTATCCTTTTTCTTAACTAATAGAACACATCTTTTCTTTCCACAGAGTTTGTGCGAATGATGTCTCGCTGACTCGTCCTCAAACCTCACTCAACTGCACTCAACACAACATGGACCAGACTGCATACTGTTAATGTTCTTGTAATTCTTCTTGATGTACAAAGACTTATTGGTGTTTGTAGTTTTCTTTTTTCTGTTACTTCCACCATTTCTCAAGTATGAGAGAATCCCTTTAATGTGTCACTGTTGTGTGAATGTATTTAACGTGTAATGAGAGATTATAGAGTGAAGACTCAGATGGTTTAACCAAAGCTTCTCTTTAGAGGTGAATTTAAACTTGAATATATTTTAAATGAAAATCCCGAACCAGCAACAAGTGTGTGTGTGTGTGTGTGTGTGTGTGTGTGTGTGTGTGTGTGTGTGTGTGTGTGTGTGTGTGTGTGTGTGTGTGTGTGTGTGTGTGTGTGTGTGTGTGTGTGTGTGTGTGTGTTAGGGATAGGATTAACTCTAATGCTGCGTTCACACCAAACGCATTGCGAATTTGACATGCGAGTAGATTACATGCAATGTCAATGCACAGACGCGAATGACACGAATTTCCGGCGGGCGGCTCGAATGGCGCCAATGACGCGACGCAAATAATTTGCCTCATTCGCGCGAGTTGACATTTTTCAACTCGGGTGGAAAATGTGCGTGCCGTAAGCCAATCAGCGTTGAGAAGCTCCGCCCGTCATCACCGCCGTCCTGCCGTTGCTGAATCAAACTGCTGCTGTTCCGCCTGAAGTAGCGCTGGTAGCGGCCGTCATTCAGACGCTGTTGTGGGACTACGGATAATATTATTAACCCAGACACGATGGAGTTTGATGTTCCGACGTATGTGGAATTTACATAACAAGTATAAAGCAGAACTAGTGGTTATTTCCATGGTGGATGGCGGAAACGGTAACTTTCAGGCGCGAGTAACTTCGCAATGCGTTTGGTGTGAAAGTAGCATTATTGTCAAGCGAGTAAACTGACACACGCGAGTGACGCGTCGTGAATATTCGCAACGCGTTTGGTGTGAACGCATAACCCTAAATGTAGGTGTTGTGTTTCCCCTTTGAGATTTCTGAGAGTAATTTTGATTATGTTATTTGGGTGAACTGACCCATTAAATATGTTATTTCCTACATCACCTGACTTTCATCTAGAGTTCGGTGGAAATAATTAATAACTCATTAAAATGAGGATTTGTTCTCACAACATCTTAAATTCTAACTTAAATTCAATTGTTAGGAATGTGATTGTGTGATATTATTGTAGGGTAGATAGTAAAAGTGAAAGGAGATTGTATAAATACACCTTTATTGTACAAACTTAATTCATAGCAATTATTTTACCATGATATTCAGCCAATGCAGACAAATACAAGTATTGCAGATGCTGTAATTTTCAGTGTCAAATATCTTTTTGATACATATTTGATAACAGGTAACGAGTGGATTGTTGGTCTCTGCTACACTTCCATACAAATTATGCCATGTTTTCGTATGGAAATGACTCAAAGTACATGTTTATTTTTTGCAATCATATATACATATTGAATGTTTTATTTGTACAGTCTTGGATAGGTCAGATCTTTAAAAAAAATGCATTGTAGATAAACAAAAAAGTGAATAAGATTGATAATAAACTAGTTTTGATTGACCAAATACCTTTCCTGTATTATTTTTTCCCCAAAATTTAACTATGATTTGCTTTTTGGTGACGCAATTTTAGCTTGCTTCCCTGAAATTATTCATCTTCCCCTTCTCTGTGTTCACATACATTGTGTGTATCATAAACCCTTCCATGATCTATCTAATTGCTGATCAAATGTGTCAGATCATATCTTTCCTGGTGCTTTTTAAGGTTCCCTATCAGTCTCTTTTCAATGCATTTGCAGTCTCACTGTAGTCAACACAGAAAGGAGCCATTGGAGGAGTGCTGTGTCAAACCAGAGGAACGTACAAGCTGCAAGTGTCTGGATCAAACTCCATCACGTCTGAAATCGTAGTGATGTTGGCCTTCTTCATCCTACTGTACCTCCGGATCGCTTTTGTTGACATTGATCAGCAGGATGAATGTCCCTCTGGTGCTCGCTCCTTTGCTGACAGCAAACTTAACTCTTAACATACTGTTGAGCAGAGATGATTTTCCTGAGTCTTCAGTTTTAGATGATCGCGAGGACTTTGAGCTTCCTGTTGGAATCCATAGTGTAGTGAAGCTCAGTAAGAACCTCCGTGATCCATTTCCTCTGGGATGTTTGTTGCATCTCCATCATTAGAAACCATCGAGCAGCATCTGAGCATAAAGCTTGCTTTCACATCTTTTCCATCCAGATTATTGAATCGATCAGCTAATGTTATTCATCACAGAAGATGCAAACAGCTCCAGATGTCTGGCAGAGAAATTAAAATTGCTTTTCTAAGACGCTGATGTCTCCACCGAGGTTGGTGGCAGCCAGCGGCTCAGTGAATGTATCTGTGTTTCTGTTCCCACATGGAAAGGACCAGCTGCTTTCGACTAGCTCGTCTGAAATCTTCCTGGGTACATACGTACACGTCACGTTAAAATATGTCATGGTACTTCTTAGTGTTACTGAGTAATTTGTTCAGCATCTGAGAATTGGACTATCGCCCTACCCAGGGGAATATTAGACAATTTATTCTTCACAGTTTAACTTTACGAATGCGTACAGAACAGATTTGTAGAGTTCAGAAATATTAGAGTTAAGCTACAAAATATCACAGAAGAAGAAGTAACTAGGGCGGTCGGGGGCGGGGTGTGTTCTGGTTGGTAGGAAGGCTTCTCTTTTGTGTTTGTTTTGAGGGGCCCATCATTTCATAACTTGTTCATTTCATCCAGCATTTTTTAAGCTTGACTGGATGGAAATTCAACCCTTAAATAACTGGCTTACATTTTAAAGTAATGTATGTATCACTGCTGCAAGAGAGCAGTCATTTGAATTAAAATGTTATTATGAACATAGTGCAGTGATGGGAATATGAAATATGAAAAAGCAACCTTCCGACTGTTAAAGGAGCTCCATCTCTCTGATGTTCTTGGGCCCCTCCAGTCCCAACGGGCATCACCAACCCAGGACCAGTTTGGCTTCACTGACAGTAACTGTGTCTTACCAGGAGGGGGCATCACTGGCAAATATAAGAGAGCACACTAACTCACCACTTACATTACGTCAACACTCAATTGATCTGACAACCAATCATGTTGTTAAACTGTTTCTTTGGAAATCATTATTGATAGCATCCATTTACAGTAAAACTGAATCATTAAGCTGAAAACAGGTTTGGCAATTTATTCAAAGTTTGTATCTTTAGTAAATGTCGCTGGTGATGTAGGAATGTGTTGTGAATAATCTCAAGAAATCAAGAGCGACATCAATTGCACCATATTGTACAACATCACATTGCACTTTTTTGTGCCCTTGCCAGTAAGTCAGTCTTTCTACAGCCGTCATAATAGCATATTACATAAGAGACAGAGTTTATTGTGTCCTTGCTCTGATTTGATTTCAGTGAGAGGAAACGTTCCACAACACTGGACACAAATCTCTTTTTTTTCTTCTTTTTCCGGTGCAACATAGTCTGTACTTGTCTGTACCTAAAGTATTTACACACCTAACTCAGGGTCCTCGCTTTCTTTACCACCAGAAATCTGAAAAGAAAAATGGTATTGATAAGCAAAATGCAGCATGTCACTAATACAAATTATACAATAACTATTTAAATTATTACAAATTACAAATATGACTGTAAATATATGCAGCTCTTAATCCTTCCTTTCACTCAGCTAATTGCTTTCGGAATTGTGATGATGCACATGGAGTGTGTGCACCCTGTAAAAATGAATCTTCTTACCTATCTTTCCTAAAATGGATTGGTATATCTTGGAAGCATCTAGGGCCATGGTGTCTTTTTACTGGATAACAAAACAAAACATTGCATTAACAGATGGGAAAAAAATACCCCCTGATTCTGAGGTTTATTTAATTTTGAAAATAATTTAAAGGGAGAAACATATATTTAAATCAAATTAAACTGGCACACATTTACTTCTCATAAAATTAAAAGTGTTTACAAAACACCAATGACAATCTTTTCTTATTTTACAATATAAGCATTACATCAGAATAAAAATGAATCAGGCATATATGTTATTTCATTGTTCTTTTCTGAAATGAAGAGTGATGTCTTTTCATGACTTCTCTGGCACATTTTTGGATTATGGAGACCCTGGTGTCTTCAAACTGAAAAAAAGTAATAGTTAGTATTAAACTTTATCTGCCATCTAAAAGAATAGTTTGACATTTTGGGAAATTCTAATTAATAACACGTTGTTTTCTATTTAAGATGCATATTAGGTTGACTTAAACTTTTATCCCTTTTGGCAGTAACACAACTTGACCCCTATCCGCTCGCAAATTAATACCAGTAGAAAAAGTTTTGTGCCACACGTATCACAATCATTTTGGTGGACAATGTGACTGACCATAAGAAACCTTGATGCATAACTAATAGCTTTTGATATTTTTTTGAATATCATGATGTGACTTTTTTTGACATATTATGCCATGAATTTTTTCACCAGATGATAGGATAACATGTTACCCCACATTGAGTCACACATGGAACAACATGGAACAATAAACTAATAAATACAACAATGTATGTCTTATGTGACTAATATTTGTTATTTATACAGTATATCCGTGTTGAAAGAAGTTGTTGTTGTTGTTGTTGTTGTTGTTGTTGTTGTTGTTGTTGTTGTTGTTGTTAGTTGTCAGCTGAAGCCTACTGAGTATATCCCAGGATGCGTTGGGTCGAATCTCTTGTCAAATCAAAATTTGTGTTGCTGATGTGGGATGTGTAAATAATAGTGCTGATCCCAGAGGCCACACACGATGAAATAACATGACACTCATTAAATCCTAGCATGTACCTGTAGATATGTGCTGTAGCCAGTAACTGAAATAATGAGGAGAATATTAATTGAGATTATTCTTTGCACACTAGGATTGTATTTTAAGGCGTGTGTCCAGGGCTCATCGAGCAATCCATGGATATATAGCAGTTACTGGGTTCTTGTATATTTTATTCAGCTTTTGTAATTTGAATAATTTGTATCTGTGTTGACTACACTGTTTATTTTCCCCCTGATCAACAAGGCCGAGAAAAACAAATCTCAAAAGCCCAAAGTGAACACCATTGTGTTTTGTGGAATTCAAATATCTGAGATTCAATTAACATTTTTGTTCTTCTATCGTTTTAATGGTGTTTCATCTATTTACATTCAGGTGACATTACTGTGGCATACATTTCCTGAAAGTAATGCAAATAACTTTATTGTACATTCCAGTGGTTATATGCACACAAAAAATTACATAGAGAATGAATGGACAGAGTGGAAATGAGAAAAACATAAAACCAAAAAAATATTTTAAACATCTTTAAAAACCTTTAAAAGTGGTCGCAGTTATTAAAATGGTGGAACTTGGAGTGTCTAGTTTAAGAGATGCATTGTTTTGATCTTGAGCTCCAAAGGGTTTAATGGAGTTAACATTTTATTTTTGATACATCTCTAAAAGAAGAGACATTTTAATTTACCTTTTTGGTGTCAGTGTACATGGAGGTGCTCCCACTCAACAGTTTTGCCAAACTGAGAACTCACCACCTACTTGTTTGAGTGGGTGGGGGAGTAGAGATTATAGAGAGACAAACCTTATTCTGATTGTGACAATCAAAATATATAGTATATATAAATACATAAAATAGTCACATTGGCATGTCTCTTTAAAAATATGTAAAGTTTCTCTGAACTTTCTATTTTAGATTTTCTATTGTCATTACCGTACATCCTTACGTTTTTGTCATTAAATTGACATAGACATACTACCGTTGCTTGCATCTGAGTCCCGCAGCCATTGACAGAAGTAAAGTCACAAAACAGACGGGGCTCAATTATTAATGAGCCGAAGACTAGTATAGGATGTAAAAACAAGCAAAGGAATGATAGACCTTGAAACTGAAATGATCCAAATTAAACACAACTGTATAACTTTCATGTTCATGTTGGGCAGAAAGGGTTTTCCTGTGGTTGTTGTCGTTGTTTAGTTTTTTTAATGAATGCAAGTATGGACACAAACCAACAATGTTCGTGATTACTAACAAGGCATTACACACAGATACTTCTTCATGACATTCTAATACATAACCTGGATCACATTAGTCACTCCTGATTAATGTGGTGAATTTGTTCCACAATATCGCATATACAAAGGATAGTTGCTAGAGAGCCAACAAAGGTCATTACTAATACCCTTCTTTTTCTTTTCTTTAAATGGCAATAATCCTTCTAATAACTATCGCCTTAGGTGTCCAAATTACTGGAGCGTAGTAAAAGATTCTGAGTGAACTATTAGTGTGAATTGTTATACTAGTGTGGCACAAAGGGAAGTATTTTATTCAAACTGTGTTTACATGAATATACATTGAAATGTGTTTATAAAAATATGAAATAAGCAAAACAGCATTTTAATTGCAATGTAAGCAGCTTTTTCCGCATGTGTTAATTTATATAAAATACAGATTGAATGGCTGTTGGATTATGTGTGAACCTTCATACTCCCTGGACTGGTCACACAAGCAGCCACAACTAAATGCAAAATAGCCAACATTAGTAAACTACGAAATATCTCACTCTTGCCTCTTTTTTAGCTGTTGGCAGAGCAGGGCCTGTCGCCAGAAGACACATCTTAAAGCAAGCTAAAAGTCCATAAATGAGCTATATCACATCATTGTTTCTACAGTATGTACAAAAAACAGGCCATCAGCTAAATGTAACTGCATATTACTCATCGCTGTCATTGTGTGTCACATAATATACATTTTCAAACAAACTGTCTGATATTTCTATTATTTCCAACTTAAAACAGTCCAATATGCATACTTTTGAACTGCACTGATATTACATAATGATCATCAGACAGACTTCAACACCTCTCTGTCCATGTAAACTACATCTCACAGATGAACTGCTGTTCTACGATGCAGATCTCATCATTCCAGTTCCCCCTCCCCGCCTTACTGTGCCAGAATTCCACACAATCCTGGTTCCTCCCATCAAAGCTGTTGGGCTGGTCTTTGCCCCAGTACCTGCAAGACACAGAGAGACATCCATATTACAAATACATACTACTCTATCATGTTCTCACAGGTTCCAAGAGATGTGAGCATAGTTTCTTACGTTGTGGTCACTGGTGTCCCATCTACCCATTTCCACTGCCCCTCTATTCCATCATCGGTCAATCCAATCCAGATTTCTTTTTCACTTGAATACAAGTTGTTGATGAAGCGCTATGAAAAAAAAAGACATAAAAATAATTTTATTGCAGAATCAGTTTCTGACAAATAAAGTTACATCAAGGCATGTCGTGTACGGTTATTATTTGGGTTAACCAGAACAAATAGTTTAAAGCTGCTCTATTTTAATCTTAACAATGGATGAAATTATGTTATGAATGAAGGAGCTGGAGACCCAAAACAGAGATGAAGGAGGGAATATTGGAGATTGTGGGGTGGCCAAAGGATTTCTTAACACTTTTGCCATATAAACGTCTGAGGTTATGTCAATGTTGTGTTTACAACTGATTCCACTGGACCAGATAAGCCACAAAAAAAGCACTCCATGCAGCGTTAACTACAAGTTCCAGGAGTGTTACTTTGTATGAAATTGAAGTGTGACTAAAACTATGATTTGTTGTTAAAAAAAAGTCTTCGTCTTGCCAAAACTTCCTTTTGGTTGAGGACAACTAAAACAAAACAGTGCAATGAAACCAATGAGCAGAAAGATGCTTAAAGTCTTTGTGGAGCTGAGTGGAGCTATAGAATGAGAATGGTGATATTTGTTTGTGGCTTATTCACTATAAGCGACACTTTTCACATCATACATGGTCAATTGAGCTCTTGTTAAATGTCCTTGTGCAGGATTTAGTGGCATCTACTGGTAAGGTTGCAGATTAAAACAACCTTAAATTTCTCCTCTGTGCTTATATGACCATTTCTAGAGTGACGATGACAGTTATGCAGATACAGTGAAAATGCAAACAGCTAAACAAACCATTTCCGCTTCACTTTTTACGACAGCCAGGTCTGCGCCTTTTTGTTGACAGTAGTCTCTGGCCAGACTCCAGTTACTTTTGCTAACAGATGTGAAGTAGCAACTGTACTCAAACCTTGTCCAGCCAGTGGGGCACTTCCTAGCTGAAAATGCAAAATGTGTATTGATCATTAAGTGTTTAAAAGCAATGATTTACAGTCCATTTTTATTTTATTAAATGGCACCTTCAGCTTTTTCCAGTATGAGAAGAAGGCCAAATGCATTTTGCCAGGTGAGAAAACATTTTGTAATATGAAACATTCTCAATATGTATCTTTTGTCTTAATTATTTCCACTTACCTGGAGCTATTTTCTTCAGTTTCTCCACCTCCACCTGTACCGCGTCTCTGTCAAGAGTCAGGTTGTCATTTTTCGCCTTCAACTGGTCCCTCTCCACCATTGCAATTTTGCAACTGCTTTCAAGCTCTTCTTTTTCCGTAAGCAAGGTTGCGTAAGAAGCCCGCAGATTATCTATCTCTATTGTCAGTAGGTTGTAAGAGGCCTGCAGAGTTTCTTTTGATATCGTCAGGTTTTGGTGACTGCTTTCCATCTTCTCTTTCGCACTGCTAGAGAAGTTGTATCTGTCCTGCAAATGCTCTACCTTTCCAATCAAGTCATTGTACCTCAACTGCAGATGCTCTTTTAATCTGGTTACATTATTGTATTTGTTCTGTAAATTGTCCCTGTCTTTGGTCACTGATGCATAATTGGCCTGTACCTCACTTTTGTGTTTGATTGCTAAATCATATTGTGTTTGTAACAAGTGTTTGGCTACAGACAAGGCATTGGTATTAGTCTGTAACTGGTCTTTGCTGGCTTTTAGCTCTTCTATCTCTTTGCTGAAAGCAGCATTACTGGTCTGCAACTGGCTTTGGCTGAGTTTAAGGGTGTTTGTTTCTACCGTCAGTAAATCGTTATTGGTCTGTATTTGGTCTCTCCTTTTAGTTAAGTAATCATTCCTTTGCTCTAACTGAATACGTTTGGTGTCAAGCTTTTTTACATCACTTTGCACCATCTTCAGGTTCTCCTGTTGTTTCTCTCTCTCATTATTCACAGCTTTTAGGTTGTTCTGATGGTCTTGCTCTACTTTTTGGTCTGCAGGAGATGAGAGATATCGGGAAAATCAATGGTTTTATCATGACATCTGAAAACTTTTGAAAACATGTGGCTCTTTGACAGTGAAAACAAAGTGGTAGACTCACAGTGGACACGCTGACCTATGACCCCAGCCAACAAAAGAGCGCACAGCAACCCAAGAACAACTGTGGCAGCCCTAAAAGGGCTGTTTCTCAATGCATAAACTGAAAGACAGAAACAACATACAAACATGTAAGGAAAACCTTCTCAATCTTGGCTGTATCATTTTTAACTTGTAGTTTTACATGAATGTATCTTTACAGATACATTCAGAAAATGATTATGGGAAGAAAATATTGAGTAAAATATCAAAAATATAATGAAACAATTCTATAAATCTTATATTAATAAATCCTGCTGAGTGATTTGCAACTTTGCCCACGTAGACCTGATATCATTAAAATTATGACAAAATCCCTGATGGATCACAGTTGTCATTATTGTGTCATGGTAGTCATATTTTCATGTAGACGTAGCTCGTTTAACTTCTTTTGTCTGATTTTCAACTATTTCCATTATGTCCTTCCAAAATGACCTGTTTTAACAGTAATGCATTTGGATTAAAGCAGTAATCATCGATTATTTTGATGATCAATCAAAAGTTTTGTGTCAATATTTTGCTGAAATCTACCTGGCTGCTGCAACTGCTAGCTATTGCCAAAAACATTACTCCAAATGTACACAAATGTTGTTCTATATTGGCTGAGTAAATAGGCGATACACATTCACCATATCAACTTTAGAAGATTAAAGGTTGAACTGTTAAACGTTTAAATGTTGTAATCAACGCTCAATTCTAATGTGCCATAAAATGTATGTATGCAGCTTTAACTACGAGTTTCATAATTGTGCCTTTCCAAATATGAGAGCTTTGAATCTAAAAGAAAAAAGAAAAATTGCTGGCTGTGAATCAAAATCAGTGAGCTTATTGTCACATGGTTAATATTATTTATATTGTCACATCATTTTGAATGAAGTTCTCATGTTATTACCTGCATACTGGAGCTTGCTGCCATCTCCTAAAAGTCGGCTATAGCCAACTTTACTGTTGTCAATGTCCATGTTGGTCACTGTAGAGGAGCGGTACTCAACAGCCATCGTTGCATCTGATTCATGAGCTAGAGTCTTACTAGTAAAAAAAATAATTAAAAAACAGTAGTATTAGCTTCTGAAAGAGAGTTTTTTTCGATAATGTTTCGAAAAAAAGTGTGCCCTTTAAATTATTTCAGTTAGTAAGTTCCTATCTTGACATAAAGAGGATACTTCAGACCTTGCATTACCTTTAGGATTGAAACATCAGCAAATGTTGTATAGTGTAATAATAATATTACAACATTAATGATACCAAATTTAGACCGTAAATACTATGAATGTAAGATACAAACAAAATAAAAATTACCTCGGGTTGTAAAGATGATGACACAGTGAAAGAATTGGAAATATTAAGGAAATCTTGGTGTAAAACCGAACCTATTCCCTTCCTGTAACTTCACCCTGCAAACATCACGCTTATATGCTTCAATAAGTGCCACACTGATTTGTAGGGTTACTTAAAACTTGTCTTCAGTGAGGAAGACATGTAGGGTTGGTCAGTAGGAGGAGGGAGAGCCTCCTTCCTTCCTAATTGCTGACGAGGTGGTCAGTGAAATCAGATGGAGGTTCAATCTGAGAGGGTTGGTTAAAATTAAACTCTTGGCCCTCTAAGATTGATCTCAACACTGGTGCATCATAAACACACTTTAAACCAGACATAAGGAACTCATGAGTAAAACTCAGTTTAGAATCAACACCTGCTTTCTTTTTGGTCTTGAAGGCATTCAGATATTATTGTCAGGGTGGCTGTAGCTCAGGGGGATGAGTGGTCGTCCCGCAACCACAAGGTAGCCGGTTCAATCCTGTCGAAGTGTCCCTGAGCAAGACACCCAGCCCCCAGCTGCTCCCTGGGTGCCTCACAGGGCATCCCACTGCTCCCTAACTAGGGATGGGTCAAATGCAGAGAAGAATTTCCCCAAGGGGATTAAAAAAAGATCATTTCTTTCATTATTGAAGATATTCATGATCTCACAGTAGTGAGAGATCATTAAATATAAACCACTTTTAGTTGGCGTGATCTACATAGAGCAACAGCAACTAGTTGACAATTTCACAATATGAAGCACATGCTGACATGAATGCATAAGAGGAACAACATATTTCACAAAATACAAAGATGCTGAAAGTGCAGTTTTCATATCATCATACTGTGGAAAAGCCTGCGTCAGTTTGATTTCTCAAGTTTTGTTCCAGTATTCATTCTCAGCAAAACATTGTGCAATGGGCCAGTAAATACATTGTATGATGTGCACTATTCAACCATATTGTATTATTATTATTATTATTATTATTATTATGAAAACAGCATTTGTATTTTTGGTAACACTTTCTGCATGATATACATACTCTTACAATGCGTTATAATCTAATAATTAAATCCATTTGATAAGTCCCCCTCAGAGGTCTCTATATTTGAAAAAGCCTCACTATTACAGAAAGCTAATTTATGTGGATCACAACAACAACAACAACACAAACAACAACACAATAGTCACTTTGGAACAATGCAAGCATGACAAATGCTGAAATGTGTTCAACAACTCTGCTGAGTGAGGTTCCTGTGTGAATATCACATGCTGTAGAGCAGTGGTTCTCCAATGGGGGTACGTAAAGGCACTCCAGGAGGTACGTGAGATTTCTTTTAAATATATATTTAAAATTGGCATCCATTAAAAAATCCTTTAAAAATAGTTATTTAATAAATATTCAATAAAATATAAGTGTAAGTTCATAAACTGAATTGTATATATATTACATTACATTACATTTCATTTAGCTGACGCTTTTATCCAAAGCCACCATGAGTACAAACTCAGAACAACAAGAATCAAGAAAGTACAATTTCAATAAAGTTAAACTACAAAGTGCTATCAGTAAGTGCCATCTAAGTGCCATCTAAGTGCTACTACGGCGCTACCTTCCTTATTCAAGGTGTAGTCGAAAAAGATGTGTTTTTAGTGTGCGATGGAAAATGTAGAGACTTTCTGCTGTCCTGATGTCAATGGGGAGCTCATTCCACCATTGAGGAGCCAAGACAGCAAACAGTCGTGACTTTGTTGAGTGTTTAGCTCGCAGTGACGGAGCTACAAGCAGAAGCCGAGCGGAGCGAACGAGCTGGGGTGTACGGTTTTACCATGTCCTGGATGTAGATACGACCCGATCTGTTCGTAGCACGATACGCAAGTACCAATGTTTTGAAGCGGATGCGGGCGACCACCGGTAACCAGTGAAGGTCGCGGAGGAGTGGAGTCGTGTGGGTGAATTTCGGGAGGTTAAAGACCAGTCAAGCTGCTGCATTCTGGATGAGCTGCAGAGGCTGAATGGCACTAGCAGGTAGACCTGCCAGGAGTTACAGTAGTTAAGTTACAGTAGTCAAGGCGCGAGATGATCAGAGCCTGTACGAGAACCTGTGCCGCCTTCTGAGTGAGAAGGGGGACGTATTCTCCTGATGTTGTACAGCATGAACCGAGAGGAACGTGTTGTTGCGGTGATGTTGGCAGTCAGGGAGAGTTGACTGTCGAGTGTCACACCGAGATTCCTGGCAGTCGGGGTCGGTGCCAACGACTGTGCCAACAGTGAGTTGTTGAAGGTAATAGTGAGGTTGTGGGTGGGAGAGCCTTTTCCTGGAAGGAAAAGTAGTTCAGTTTTGTCAGGGTTAATTTTCAGGTGGTGTGCGGACATCCACTGAGAGATGTCAGTCAGACAGGCAGAGATTCGTGCTGCTACCTGTGTTTCCGATTGGGGAAACGTGAGGATCAGTTGGGTGTCATCAGCATAGCTATGGTAGGAAAAGCCATGCGAGCGGATGACAGAGCCGAGAGAGTTGGTGTACAGAGAGAAGAGGGGAGGACCCAGGACGGAGCCCTGAGGGATCCCAGTAGTGAGAGGACAAGGTTCAGACACAGATCCTCTCCATGTTACCCGGTAGGTGCGGTCGTTGAGGTAGGATGAGAAGAGGGAGAGCACAGTGCCTGTGATACCAAGGTCCTGGAGGGAGGAGATAAGGATCTGGTGGTTCACTGTGTCAAAGGCAGCAGAAAGGTCTAGAAGGATAAGGACAGAGGAGAGAGAGGCTGCTCTAGCAGTGTGAAGCTGCTCAGAGACAGCAAGGAGGGCAGTCTCTGTTGAGTGGCCTGCCTTGAATCCAGACTGGTGAGGGTCCAGAAGGTTGTTCTGGTGGAGAAGGAAAATATATATTCTATATTAAATCAGACACTGACGGCACAGCACTGTGTATTCATTTTTTTTTACAACCAAAAATGCTTTGTGCTGGTTTGCTGGTTTTATTTGAGTGTTTTGACACGGGGCAAAACACTAAAATAAATTGAGCTGAACTTAAATGTTAAATGTTAGTTATAGTAACTGTTAGGGTGCAAGTAGAAAGTTGTAGAAATGTTCAATTCTATAGTGTTTATGATCATTTGTGTACCTTTATAACGACTTGGGAAGATAACATACAAGCTATGGTACCATAACAAATAGCATCTTCACCCAGCTGCTGAGGACCTTGGACCTGAGTGAGTCAACTGAAGAGAAGCTAAGAGGAAGAGTGGAGTTGACAGAGCTGGGATCAATTGCTACACCCCCCTATTATCTCATCCGAGCAGTTGTGTTTTCAAGATCGGTTGATATCTAAGAAAGAGCCTCAGACAGAGAGTCAGAATACACAGAGATGAACTCTCCATGGAGTATAGATAAAGCATTGTTCACCCAGAGATAAAGGTTATGTGGTTCATTTGAATACTGAGTAAATATCAGAGTAAAAGCTTGAAATAGAAAGCCTGCAGGAGGAAAGTCGTGCAAATGAGATATTAATTTTCTAATTGTTCACTTATTTAAAAAAGGGCACTGCACCAATTTTAAAGTTACTCATAACAACGAGTACATTACTAGAAACATTTGTATTGTTTTAATTTGTTATGTAAGGCATTCATAGCATCAGAGACAATCACAGACATTTAATACATTGCTGAACTAACCCATTAATACCAGCCAGTGCAAGACATGCACTATAAAAAATATATACTTATTATGTTATGAATATAGGGTAATATTAACCTTTCAAATGGAATCAAAACTAAATTACAATTTGAAAAAGGTACTAAATATAAAATATATCGCTTCTTACGCACACATTGGACTTTCATCACATAGCATCTCAAATCAAAAGTCCAACAACTCATATAGGTGTGTTTCCTCATCTGACTCATGTCAGTAAACCACTGTCTGTATAGTCAAAGTCAGCTAAACTCTGCCCAAACAAGTTCAGTAATGCTTTAAGATTAAGATAAGCATTTGAACAGACGACCTCTGGCGTGTTTTTTTTTTTCAGTGCTGTCCATTTTCAATGGTCTTGCTATTTGGCACATTGAGTTTGTAGCGATGATGACGGACCCTGTAGAAAATACATTCCAGTAAGTCCAATCTCGCACCGGGTGTGCCGTACCCGTTGGTGAACCCCACACAGTGGAAGCCCAGACGCTGGTAGAGCAGGTGGGCCGCGGGCTTGTACGCTGTGGTTCCCAGGACAACAGAGGAATATCTATGAGTGACGGCAAACTCCACAACCTTTAGTCCCAGCGCCATGCCGACTCCACGCAGACATCCGCTGCAACTCAACAGCACCTCTTGGCTTCTGCTGGCCGACTGCTGCTACGATACCCACCACTTTGCCCTCCAGCACTGCTACCCACAGACAGGAGTCTAACGTGGAGGGCAAAGTCACAACATGAACCTCATTAATAAAGAATGTGAAAAAAGGAAAATCATTCAGGTTAAAACATAATCCATTTTATATGTTGTTTACAGGCAATTGGCCTCCCCAACCAACTTCATCTTGTAAGCACAATAATCATTCAAATAAGATGCACATTATCCTTTTCAGTGAGTCCCTCACTCTTACTTTATTACATGTATCGTTGTTTATTTGGGTTTATATTCCTACATTGATCCACACATAGTCTTGTAGTGTCTTCCATTACGCTTGTGGAGATATTTTATATCTCCTGTATATACATGTTAGGATTGATAACATTGTATGTAATGTTATAGCAGTTTATTAGAAGTCTCAACACAATGTATTAGTATATATTTCCAGCTTTGTTGTAGAATTACACACACTGATATTCACAGATGAACTCTGTGACTGGGCACACTGGTTGAACAGGTGTATCTGGTTGACCCAGTAAGGTCCCAGTAGGGTTAACTCTTATTTCTATAGAGATCTATGTCTTGCATGCCTATTGTCTAACCTAATCTCCATATATGGACTTGTCTGAGCATGTCTGTGCTCAGGATCTCTCCCTGAAATGTAAATAACTGACCTCTAGGTTAAAACCTTAAGTTTAAGCTGGTTAACGGCCATGAATGGGCATAAATGTCTCACTCCCACTTCTATGTGGCAGGTTACGGTATGAAGGTCTTGTGGTTTCTTCAGAGAGATGAAGAAATTCTGCAGTCCAGCAAACTGTGTTTTTCTTTCCATGATTCATGGTCAATGAAGAATTCTGATAAATTGATCTTCGACTCCAACCTCATCTGTGACCAATCTACTCAAAGAAAATCAACTGCCACACACTTCATAAGCAATACAACTGCTAACTTAATGTGACGTAATGTAGTCTTTTAGTTGCTATTTTCAAATAATTCAGACATTGAATATACCTGTCTACATCTGGATTAAACATGGTATATTATGAAAACTGTATTATTACAATTACAAGAAACAGGACATGGTATAAGTTTGTGTTTTTCACTGGACTATAAGCTTTAATTAGTGTCTGTGACAATGCCTTGATTTTACACTAAATTAAACTCATTGACAAAATAAACTGTCATTGACAAAAACATAGTTTGTGTTCAAACACTCTGCCTGTGCAGGATTAGAAAAAACTCACTACCCTGATCTATATGTTCAGACGGCCATTCTCATGTAATGGTATGTTTAATCCTATGTGTAATAATTTGGTAACATTTTACTTGCCTCAATTATACTGTATGCACTATAACAATAAATCGGAAATTGGAGTAGATCAGTTTTCAGTTAATCCTATAACTACAATATATACTACAATATAATATACCTGGGGATTTATTGTAAAACCCTTCGATGTCTCCCATGTCTCTGCTCATGGCGCGCTCCAGATAACGATGGATCACCCGTCTGCTGTAGAAGTAGCGCCCATACAATACAATTGCAGGGACGAGTCCCATAACCCACCAAGACATGGTGAAGACAAAACATACAACTGCCATAGGAAAGATAAACAAGATAATAATTATTATTATACATTGTATTTGTATAGCGCTTTACAATGTACTCAAGGCACTCAAGATTTATGAAGGTGAAGAGAATATAAAAAAATATTAATATTAAAAAAACAGTAAAAATGGATTTGAACATTACATAATAAATTACACTAAAATAAGAAAAAAAAGAGTTAGCGACAAGAAAAGAACAACTTCACGTTTGTGTCTTACAAGAAAATCAGTGTCTAACCAGTGTGCTTGCAACTACCAACGTACATTTGTCCATACTGCAGAAGCACTCAAAATGTTAATCATATCGTAATCTTACCTGCCATAGCTGTATAGAGCAGGAGACTCTCAGGGTGGTGTCTCAAGCCTCTGAAGGCAGTGTCTGCTACCATCTCCATCATCCCATCATAAAAGATCTGCTGTACTTCCAGATTGTCTGCCTTCTCAAACTCACGCACAACTATAGTTTGAAGTCCATTTTGACCTTTTAGCCTCTTGGAATAATTTGGGACATCCTGTCGCTGCGTTTTTTCCTCCATATAAAACTTCTTTAAAAATATGCGAGGTTGCAGGTACTAGTAGCTCAGGTCCAACAGCTGAAAACTTCCTTACGCAATTATTGCTAGTGCTGTCTGTTGTGCATTCTCTATATCATCTCTGTTTTGAGTACGTGCCCCAGCGCGTTTTTTAGCGAATGTGTCATTGGGTCTCTACAGATAAGAACACTACTGGGGATGGCCCTCACACCCTTCTTATCAGCTCCCTATGTGAAAAGAGGTGTAGCTCTCAGGGAAAGACAAGGCCGGTGCTAACAATAGGAAAGTTAAAGAGGAATTCCACCATGTTGTGGCAATGTATCAGTATGTTCTTTTAGATGTAACTTGTATTGCTTAACTCTGAATATTGGATGTAAGCAGCCTCTGTCTGACTTTCTGTAATCTCAACCGTTCTCACAAAAGCAGAAAGAGCAGCACTTGCAAAGGCCTGGGACCCGGGCTTGATATCTTAGCCCCGTCTGAAAAGGGAGTACACCAATAGGTGAGAGACAGCTGAAATAAATATGACATGCAATAAATGTCATGTGTACAGAATGAACAACATAATAGAAGAACATCGTCAATCCATATGACACAACTCAAACACCAACTAAATGAATTACCAAATATCAATATTAATTTCTCATTTCTCATGCTAGAGACAAACAGAATAGCTTTCTAGAAAGTAGACAACCTACAGATTGAATAAGATACCCTTCATTTTATTCTCCAACAAAGCATCAGCAAAACATAACCCAACACAGCCATGCATAAAAACAAATGTTCCAAGTGATTGTAAAGGATTACGACTTACTGTGGCTGAAAAAAAAGACGACGTCTCGTTTTAAGCACTATATCCACCTTGCTAACTGACGACTAACCTCCTGTAACTCGCAGAACAAGACAAGCAAGTTTATTGTAGAGCACAGGCCTGGCCAACCCGCGGCTCCCGAGCCGCATGCGGCTCTTTGCCTGGTTTCATGCGGCTCTTACGTTCATATCGAAGTTTTTTCTTTTTCTTTTTTCTTTTAAAATCTTTTTATTGCAAAAAATACGTCGACCCATTTAAGGCGGAGAAGGACTGTTTGAAAGCCCCGCTAGTCACAGCTTCTCTGACGCACCTTGAAATATTTCGGCAAACTTCTCCTCAGACCTCAATGCTTATTGTGTGAATTACACCATCAGTTAGCTTGTAGGCTGTGGAGTGGTCCAGGCTTTCTTCTTGCATAGCGTTTGATGAAGAGAATCTCTCTCTCTCTCTCTCTCTCTCTCTCTCTCTCTCTCTCTCTCTCTCTCTCTCTCTCTCTCTCTCAAACATGTCAGTAAACAGCTGGACAAGGCTTTGAAATCACGGATTTCGTGAGTTTTTTGTTTGTTTATTTTTTAGGAAACGTCGGACCAGTTGCGACGTAATGTTTTCAGCGGCGCTAATGTTGTGGTTAATTTATCACCAAACAACGTCATCACCTGTTTGTCTGACGCTGCGGGTCAGAGCAGAATTAGCTGCACCTGTTTAGCGCTCAGCACTGCATGAGCACTACGTGGAGGAGGAGGGAGGGGCGAAATTCTCACAAGAACTCAAATAAATGCCCGGTCAGATATCAAACACATTTGGGGGGAATTGATGACAGAGAGAGTCATTTTTATTCTTAAATACTGATGAATGAAGAAAACAATTGAATGAAAAAAAAAAATGAAAATCATCTTTTATTGTCATAGTACATACATACATACATGAAATTTGTCCTCTGCATTTAACCCATCCTTAATATCTTAAGGAGCAGTGGGCTGCCCTGAGTGGCACCTGGGGAGCATTTTTTTAGGGTTCAGTGTCTTGCTCAGGGACACTTCGACATGTGAGCTATGGGGGGACTGGGGATTGAACCGGCTACCTTGTGGTTGCGGGACGACCACTCATCCCCCTGAGCTCCAGCAGAAGGGGCACTTTTCTCATCCAGGGCAAAAGGGCAGGTTGAGCACCACTCGGGGTCTATCTGTGCACGTGCCTGCCCATGTGAAAGAATTGCTTCGAGTGGCAACAACGGAATACAAGCCAGATTTGAAGAGGATTGTTCAAGGCAAGGAATGCCAGAAGTCCCACTAAGCAACATGCATAGTAAAAGAAAAATGCTATTGTAAATTATTATATTTTTGTTTGTGGACTTGGTTGAACTGAGAGTTTGTGTGTGTGAGACAGTGCACACAATGTTCATTGTTGAAAAGGACTGGCCTGTGGTCTTAGTACTGTAGGAGTCAATTTCTGTCATTATCATGTTGGTGTGTGACATTTACAGTAAATCTGGCTGAGCAGAGGTCTGTGTGTGTGAGGAAGGGGTGGGGTGATGTTCATGTGTGCCCATGTGTATGATGTGACTCTTTGCGGTAACACAGTAAAATATGTGGCTCTTAGTCTCTGACTGGTTGGCCACCCCTGGTATAGCACATTTCAACAACAAGGCGATTCAAAGTGCTTCACTTAAAAACGTTAAAAGCATCAAAACATAATGCAGAAGAAAACAAGATTTAAAAACAATTAACAACATTCATTAAAACATAATAAAAAAAAGTAAAAAAGCAAAAAATTTAATAAAAGTTGCAGTGCAGTTTAAGAAATAAAATGCAGTAGTGAGATGCAGCAATTGATTAATATCCTTGAATCTGGTTCAATTAAACAATAGCATTTCTGGATCCAGTTCAGACAGATTTTTCACTTTTTTTTATCAGTGAATCGTAGCAAATCATCTGCTTCACTTTATCAAAGTCAAACTTTGCAGAGAGACTGTTCACATATTGTTCTATTATTTGGTAGAAGTTTAAACCTGCAGCGGCATCATTAAGGGATAATCATCCTAAAAGTGTTTTATTTTTCAATTTTTTGCTGTGTGCCATCTTCATTTACTCTTAACCAGTAACATATATACTAACATCTACACATCTGGCCAAATCTCACAAGTGTTGCTTTTATTATAACACCACAATTATTCCAAAAGCCCTTGTGGTTGCAGAGATAAACTGGTTTTAGTATGGGTATGCAATTTGTTTTCTCGCAATTTTGGCTAAAAAACAGCTTGGGCTAATAAATTAATTAATCCACCACTAAACTTCATATTCGTAAAGAATTACACTGGCAGATAATAGAAGCAGGCTTTGAATCAATCCAAAAAGAACATTCACAAACACCAACTGTTTCTGTGTTTGCTCAAGGTTTAAGAGTAAGACACAAAGGTTTATCCATGAGCTCCACAAAGGGATGATGTACTGTATATTTAATGCAGTCATTTTATAACAATTTCTGCAGTATGAAAATAGGCCGTGGTGGTGACGACAGATGGCAAGGGGCTGGTAGGCCTTGATTAAACTAGCGTGATTCACTTCTGATTTGAGAACTCTCAAAAGGTCTGAGATCAAAAAGAATCGCTGTACATCCGACAAGATCAAGCATGCCAAATGTGACATGAGGGTGGGATCAGTTGGATTCTATATTTAACATCCGATGATGCCTTTTGGTCGTGATACTTGGAAAATGATACTGACACAAGTGTTGGAGTGGAGGAAAGTATGAATGAAGGTGTGACGGGGTCTCAAGGGAAGGGGGAATGAAAGCTAAAACCAGAGGTTGAGACGGAAAATGGATGGACATGAAACATTTGATAACAGCAACACCTTTCAAGGATCGTTACCTGTAACACGTTCAGTGTGATCTGACCACCAGAGCTCTGAAAGGCACGTCACGGTCTCCTTTACATGCATAGACACAATTTATCAGTGCATCTAAAAAAACTGAGGTAAAACACATAATTGTATAATAATACAAGCAAAATGATGAACATAAAGCTACATCTCTCAGTAATGTCAAACTATAACTGACTAAAGAAACGTAAAAATGTTCCCTTAAAAATACAGAACCACAAACACAAATACACCCACATATATTATCTTCGCCTTGATCTCTCGTTCTTTTTTGCAATATACATACTATGAGGACAAGCTGCCTCCCACTCAGTTTTATCAATACTCACTTGTTCTATGACATGATACTATTACCACTATCACAGTTATTCTAATTTATATAACCATATTCTTCCATACTCTCCTTTGCATTTATACAAATACAAAATCAACAGTATTTTGTTGTCTATTGATATGGTTTAGAATTTGAACAGGCTGCTGGTTCTACCTGTGTTTAGCTCACAGATACAAAAGTGGTATCACATTGGCGTGAAGGTCAGTCTCTGATGTCATTTAAAGGAATAGTTCACATTTATATCAAGTACTTATCAGTATAGCACTCTGCACGCCCAAACCATGGAAGCAAAGCAAAGTACTGTGCTTTTGTGCATTCTCGCCTGTCAAGTTTCCATGGATCGTGGCTGTGTCTGGAGCCGGTCCTGCCTCCTGCCCTCCTGCCTCCTGCCTCATGCCATGGCGGCCCTGCTGATGCCCCTTCTCTCTACCCCCTTCTGCTGACATGGATCATGGTTATCTGGATCGTGGTCCATGCCTACTACTCATTATATAAATAATTTCTCTCATATCCATTGAATGTGCTGTAACTCTGTTACGTTGTTCATTCTGGTCACATGACATCTATTGCTTCTGTCCATCCGGGGAGAGGGATCCTCCTCTGTTGCTCTCCTGAAGGTTTATTCCTTTTTTTACCTGTGAAAGTTTTTTATTTCTGTTTTTGGGGAGTTTTTCCTGATCCGGTGTGAGGTCCTGGGACAGGGATGTTGTATTTGTGATTCTGGGCTATACAAAATCAACTGAATTGAATTGAATTGAATTACTGCTGTGGACGTGTTGGTACTCCTGCCTGCTTTTCCAAATACGTCAATTAAAATAATCTATCAAATCTATTAAAAAACTTTCCCTTTAAGTACATCACTGATGCTTGGATTTATCATCCACATCACGTGATCCCCCAGACACATTATTAAGATGTGTTTGTATTTATCCTAGTGTTGCAGTGGCATGAATGATAGCTGTTTTTTAACCTAAATTAGCTGGTGACTCAGAAAACTCTAAAGGCACCCACAGCTAAAGACATTATACAAGAGAACATTTTCTTTATAAATTAAAATGTGAACCATGCAAACTGGGCACTACCATCCATAATACCTTCCCACAGAGTATGTAAATACACTGTAATGCAAATGGTAAAAATCTAACTACACAACCCACACCTTTGAATGAGACCATTGAACAGTTTTAGAACAGTTTGTAGAAACTCAAAATTAGGTGCAGTATCTATCCAAACTATTGTATGTGTCTATTGTCATGTGTCTATCCAGACTATCCAGCAGTGTCTATCCAGACTATTCACAGGGCCTGTTTTTGACCATTAATTAAGGGTGTTTCAGTAAGGACCATACTGCTATGCAATACTGAAATGCCCAAAAAAAAAAGCCATTGTCAAGTGTCAATTCAATAAAACTCCAAAACAAAACTGTGTCCCCGGGCGAATCAGGAGAGAGTGAACTTGTTGAAGCCATTTAAGACTTCAGTCATTCATGCAAATGTTACTGCTCTGCCTGGAAAGGAAGAGAGAACTGGACAAGAGCCAGGACCGTAGCCTCTTCAGAGTATAGGCAGTTTTCTCACTTACACTGCAGGGAAACAACTATCCTTGTTATGTTGGTGAGCACTGAGTTAAATCCCAGGGTGGCCAAGGTTGTTTATTTATGCTGAGTGGGCTACTGTCCAGGTCCGTCATTTCCCTGTTCCCCCGCCATGCCTCTGGTAAAGTTGTGTTTGCTGCTGCTGCATCTCCTACTTCCTGTCGAGCATTAGTCACCCTCAAATGAATACACAGTGAGCTTTTTTTTTTACACAGTTACCGGGTTCACATCCGGTAACCACCCACAAGATTGTAGTCAACCGTTGAATTCCACATACCGTAGTTCACGGATTGGTTGTGAATTCTTGTTGACTCAATAATAAAGAATCAAAGTTGGGTCTGTTTTGTTTTGTAAACATATGCCCAAACGTTGCTCTGCATCCATTTACACAACTCCAACCACAGATACAACATCAGAAACAGGACCCTGACAGCCAAATATATAAGTTTCATTTTGATTACATAATGTTGCTTTTATTAGATTGCATTTAAAACGTATCTCATCAAGAACAACCATAATAATAAGATACAACTATAGGGTAATTTAATCGACACGGCCCTTGGAGTGCTGCAATTATATCTCTGCGATGTGTCCCATGTCTATTTTCTCTAAACACAAGTATCTGGTGAGCCCATTAACGCAGCATATTGACTTGGCTAACATTCACATGCATGCAGACTTTTGACAACTGCTGTGAAGCATCAACCCAAGAACCAGGCAACTGAGACTTCCCTTTAGTGAAACAACACTCGCGAATTTCTCTCCAACTGGAAACCATTATCTGCAAGGATCTCATCCCCGTGCTCAAGATTTCCCAAAAAGGCAGTATCTAAAGTTATTAGCTTGTCAGAGACATAACCTCACCACCAATCAGAGAAAAAAAGATATTGCTCCTGCTGGTCTCATTCCAATTTGATACATAGCTGTGTTTTGGTGCTTATACAGATAATAGAGATTGCATATTCTCTCCATAAACATTTCAGTGCCGTCTATGATACAACAATGGATGATTTTGGAGATCAATAGAGAAAACCAGGTCTGGTTTAGTTTGGTTTGGTTAGGCTACAGTCAAATTATATATTAATGTGTTTATAAGCCTACATATGAGCACATTTATTTTTATGAGCTATCACTGTAATTTATTTCACGTGAATATTGCACATTTTGTCAATGTTTTTTGTTTCAATTAAAAAGAAAATCCTTGAAGTCTTATTTTGCACTCATCATTAGACAATCATAGCAGAGTTAGGTACAATAATCAGTAACTAACATTAACGCTATTCATTCCCGGCATTTAATTCCCGAGATCCACTTTGTTTGAATCAATTCAAAAAGGAGAAAACCATATGGGACTAATGTTACATTGCCGAGCACCAATTTTCAAACTGTTCTTGAAATGACACTACATCTGGTGAAGATGTAAGGCATTATGACTTGTTTAAACCTCTGTTGGGACTTGAGTGCAAAGCTTTTAGATTTACATTTCAAGCAATGACTTAGTCCCACCTCTGTCTTCTAGTATTTAGATTTTTAGAAAAAGTATATAATAATGTGGTTATTTGGGGACAAAATGTTTGTGATCAAGAACAGTTTGATCATTTGATGGGCCTAAAAAGTTTGGTACCTCCAGTCGTTTTCTTTCTTCGTTTGTTGAATGAAAAAAAATGAAAAAACAACAGTGCAGGAGAAAGATGAGTAGAAATGACTGCTGACTGAGGTGACATCTCTGCGACACGGCCAGTCATCACCGGTCGAAGAGAACAGAGCAGAACGTACCCGAGGATGACAGAGGAGGCTGAGAAGGAGAAAGAAGAAAAAAGGAGGAAAAGCAGGGTGAGGAAGGAGGGAGTCAGAGCGAGAGAGACAACGAGGTGGGAAGATGTACTCCATTGCACTCTGTGCTGCAGAATACAAGAAAGAGGGGTGATTAGAAGAAAACAGGTGGAGACGCTCCATGTGAGTCTGAAAAACGTGGACTTGAATACAGAGAGAAAGAAGGAGGCAGTAATTTTGTGGAGATTTTTGTTGTAGCATGTGATGTAGTTGGTCTGCGGCAGTATTAAACAGTGAGACTTAGACGGAAATTAGGACACAGAGGAGTGGGGACTGCGGGTAGGAGGACTAATGGATTAGTGTTGTATCATGATCACATGAGAAAGAGATCAGACATGCCCTCCCCCTTAGTTTCCAGAAATATTTTCTGTGAGCTTTTCTGCCTCTGGCAGTTATCAACGTTACTCAAAGATAATTTACTGTGGGAAAACCACCGCTTCCTCAAAATAGTGTGTCACAAGAGCTACCTTTCAAATAACTGTGTATCTAATTTGAGAGGAAGGGGTGACATGTGTCTTTCACAATAACCTGTCTATCCATGTATGTCTCATTGTCCTCATCAATCCGGAGGCAATGGGGCCTTTACGGTAATATACCTCATATTTTTCCAATTAGCTTCTTACTACGAGCTACATGTTTCTACGTGATTTTGTTTTAAATGTATTTGTTTTAGCATTAGCATTCACTAGTTTGCAGTGGCGGGCCGTGGGTTGTGCACCTACGCCTGCTATAACAGCTGACGAGCTGACGGCGCACTCGCGTGCCAGCTAGAAGGCATCGTCATATAGTTTAACCAGCCCCCCGATTCCATTGTGATTGTGAGCAGACGCTTAACAAGCAGCCTGTTGCTCATCCTTCAGCCGAATGCCTGCAACAAGCAGGGCACAGGCTCTGCAGAGTCTGCTGCCTGAGGAACAGAGGAGCTGTGCATTGAGAAAATAAGCTAATAGGAAAAAAATAGTATAATACATGTAGTGTATTTATGAAAAACAATTACATTATAAAATAGCTATAACCTTTAATTATAAAAAATAAATAAAACAAATTTAAATTTAAACTTTGTGATTCTATTTAGGCCAGCAGAGAAGGCTTAGCAGGCCCCGCCACTGCTAGTTTGAAATGAGGTAGGGACTAACAAAGATTATGTCTGGATGAAAAAGGTGAGGTCACATACTTTTCACATACGTTCATACTTTTTCATGCACCAGTCAGGATTTAGCAACATCTAAATTTGAATGTGAGGACAAGACTTGAGTTGTTTGCTTATGCTGTCAGAAATAAATCTGATTAACACACACCACTTTTTGAGCATTAACTCTTAATAAATAGCACTACATGTATTTTGTTTTTGTTTATTAATTCATAGGTTCTATACGGGTTTCGGAGCATTTATAGCAGCAAACAACTATTTGCTATGCAAAGGTCGAGGGGAGTAATGTATCCTTGAGTAGAAAATGTTTTGCGCTCCCTCTGTGTGTTATCTTCATTTATGATCGGCAACCGTGTGCTATATATAGCATGTGAGTCTCTCTATTGTGTCCCACTGGCTAGCTCATGGCCGTTGCTCTGCACTCACATGGCAGCTACCACTGATAACGCCTTCCCAATCGTAGTGCCCACCCTCCAGTTCACACTCAGGTAAACACTGTTAGCGTTGTTGTTGTTTACACTATCCATGCTGTTAGCACCGTTAGCTTCTAGCTCCCGGTTCAGCTTCCGCCATGTTGAGAGCCGTGTGGAGGCAATAGATATGCACAGAATTCCATATTGAGGAACTTTTACTGAGATGGTTGTGGATTTAGTCAGGATTATTACATGTTAAAAACTGCTTCAGGGCTCCATGGTGCTTCTGTATTAAGAATCAGAATCAGCTTTAATGGCCATGTCAATTTGCACATACATGGAATTTGACTCCGGTTTCACTTGCTCTTCGTAGTGTTATTGCAATATATCAGTATTGACGATAACAGTGATATTTAATAATCAAATATTGACATCATCTTGATAACTTGCTGTTATTCTTTCCCCCGTCCTATGCCTATTCACTCTTTCATCTTACTTCATACGACAACCCAACAGATGATGTCAGAAGCCCTTTGAGACATCTCTATGTGAGTGTCCCATCTGTTTGCTGTGTTTGTGCGGGTACTTGTTAGCATATGCAAGTGTTTGGTGCACTCAGCTGCAAGTGTGGAGTGTTTTTCTTGTGCACATCAATACTTCTTTAAAAGGCTAGACTTTTTGTAAATGGATATATTTGCAGGGGGAACAGGATCACAGCAGCGTTCATGACATACTCAACTTCTCAGAGACAATAAAATACACACTGACATGCAAATGCTTATGTATTGTGTAAAACATGCAGATATTTTTAGGCCACCAGGTTTGAGAAGACGAGTCTTATGCAAGTAACAGTATTTTGTTAACATTTTTGTAAGTGCGTGTGTGTAGGCCCGCATGTGCGTGGATCCTGCTTGTGTGATTCGATGAGGAACGTATGTATCCCAGTGGGCCTTTCTCAAGGCGTAACGTTACCAGCAACGGCAAAAGCTGCCAAGGAGGGTACATTTGCACGTGTGCGTGCGTACACACTTAAGCCTTCCAAATGTTCTCGCCTGTGAAGCGTTCCAAGTACATGACTCAAGCGTCACACCTCTTCTGTTGCTATCTTTCTGTCTTCCTCACATTTACACAAATACTCATTTTCAGCTCATTCTGTCAACAGCCCATTCCATATTGGCGTTAAAGAGTTTTCCCTTTTTTCTGTCTTTTTGTTACACAAAACTGATCAGAGTAAATTACCTTATACATGGTCATGCATGTGTATCTGTAGTAAGTGGCATAGTAACCATCACACACAACATCAGATATCAGGATATATTCGTTTGAGGTGCCTGCAGGGAAGATGTTATAGTAACCTACTATATGAGTGACCATTACAATTCTGCAATTTCTGAAAAGATCATTAATAAAAGACCATAAAAAAATGCTTTCTATTTTAAAATATTCTATTGTATATCGGCCACCATTTCAAGCTTACCAAAACGTTTTGTCAGGCCGAGTTCAACCAAAGAGCAACTGAGGCTCAAAACCGTGTCCTAGCCTTCATTCAACAGGCCTTGCCAGTGATGGGTAAGATCGCCAGAATATCTGGGTATTATCTGAATTATGTACTTCTATGTCAAACTTTTTACACCTAATGCGCATCTGAGCAACTTTCAAAGGAATGACAGGCGCTGCCTTCAACGCTGTATCAAATTTTTTCGATACGTCAATGAGTGAGTCAGTTGCCATCTTAGTCAAATTTGACTGACTTGCATTGGTGGGAGCTCTGACTGTTCAATACCACCTGGTGGCTGTGCCGAAGCTTTTACAAATGTATTTTCATCCAATGTTGTAGCAGACATTCACTTGCATCATTATCCATGGGAGTGTGGTTATAACGGTGATATTGGCTTTAGAATAAATAAAAAAGATATTCCTTTATTGCATTTCTATGGTAATATAAATAGGTTTACTTACAGTGGATTCATTTAGATTCCTTAGCTCCTTACCATTAAAAGGAGACCAGAAATATGCATTTAAGCCTTGTGGTTAAGGAGCTATTTCTGATTCATTTGGGGCTATTTTAGACATTTGTATCTGTAGGGCTGAAGAGCATTTAAGGTGCTTTTTGTTGTTCTGAGTTGCATTTTATTGGACAGGTGTTGTTTTTAAATTGATCCACCACTTGTATATGTGTCCATATGTTCTTATGTGAATCCATTTACCTACATACCTAATTAACGTGCACCAACTATGACAGTGCTTCATGGCTGCACACCACATCAAAGGTATCTCTCTCATGTTGAATTGTTGCAGCAACCTTTGTTCTCATCTCTTTGATATAGACAATATTTTGATTCCTACCAATTTTGAAGAACAACAGGGGGAAATTAAAAAGATGTGTGCACTTTGGGCAGTTTTTTAAAGAAATTACAATAGAATTATGTCAATAATTTAAAAAAACATGAGTAAAAATAAATGTAAAAACTGATTATAGACAGAATCTAACCAACCGAACAAGGAAATGGCAAATGGGTGGATAGAAGTGACACATATCTAGTTTCTAGATATCTAGAATGAAAATCACAAATCAGAAGAGCTTGTCGGCTCATGTTGGAGGATATATGTTAGAAAGACAAACTGAAAAGATAGCAAGTGGAGAGCAGAGGACATTTAGAAAAGAGGGTATGTGTGAAAGCAAGAGGCCTGGTGACACAAAGTGAAAGAGATTTCTTAATTAAGAGTCTGAGAGGGTGATCAGGGTGAACAACATGCAGATTGTGTATGAGCATGAGAGAGTGAGAAGTTGTTTGCATGGTTGTGAAAGCGTGCGTGTGTGCGCGTGCGTGTGTGTGTGTGTCTGTGTGTCTGTGTGCATGTGTGTGTGTAAGGAAGGGAGTGAGAGAAAATAATATAGAGGAATGAGGGCGCAGCAGATGGAGGTAAGTTGTGACAAAGTAGTGACGCATTTGAAGACGCTTGCAGCAACCAGCCCTCCCCATCTCTGTTGTGCTCCCTCTCTTCTCATGAATAAACTGGGAATCATTATTATTAATGTATTCAACATACTGTAGCTTCAACAGATATGTTCACATCCTGCCCCCGACTGTGTCTGATGGTTGAGTGACATTGAATTTGTGAAAATCGAATCCTCACAGTTTATATGTACTCGAGGAAGAAGGTGCGTCATGGAATCTTTCTGCCACACAAAAGCTTGGAGCCCAATTGGAGTGAGAAGAATGAGGTGTCTGATGTGCTTGTTTCATCCTTATATAGGCATGACAAGCTGTGAGTCCACAGAGTGAGCTCCATGCTACACAGTATGATCTGTGTGTGTGTGTGTGTTTGTGTGTATTTGAGTTTGTGTTTGTGTGCATGTTTGTGTGAGTGTTTGTGTGCATGTTTGTGTGTGTGTTTGCAGTGTGAGCCTGTGACTTTTGTATGTAACAGCTTTCCGTTTGCTTTGTTGTCCGTCTGCTCAGAGAAGTCTGGTGCAGACATACTGTTTGACAAAGTGAACATTAGTTAGGATCTGCTCCCATAATTTTATAACATGTTCTTTTTATTTTGTGAAAAGCATACACTGTATCTTCCTCTGCCTGCCAAATAATTGTGTTAGCATATGTACCTGCCTGCCCAATCACTCTGCAGGATGCAAAGTTCCCATGATGACAACAAAATAAAATGTTACTTGTTAACTGCCAAATTCAGCAAAAAGTCAAGAAAAAACCTCTAGAACTACTTTCTACTGAATAAATAGTCCTATGAAAAACCCGGACATTGTTACAATTAGCTGTTGAGTTTTAAGAAATGCTAGCTACATGACTCTACGGATATTAACGCTGGTCAGGTCCACCACCAAAAGTACCCTCTTGATTTGAACTAACTCAGACTGCAAAAGCCTCATATTAGCTTCAGCTGAATTATTCAATGCATTTTTGCACAGAATGAGGACACATGGATTGTTTCCCCCTTTACTTACATTGGAATCGCGTTAAGAAGGGTTCTCTACCAGTATGACAAGGAGGAATGATGATTACAACAGACAACAACCTTTACGATGTACAGTATGTGCACATTAGAGTACGACAATGTGAACCTGGGTGTTTCATGTGCATAACGCAATGGAAGTTGTAATCAGGTTTCTCTTTACTTGTCGGCAGAGATAATCAAATTTAACCATCATTATTATTTAATTACAATTATAGTTGGCAAGAGCAGGTGTTATTTATGTCATTGGAGCACTGAAACTTGAAACTTGCAGGGTCACTGTGCTCTAAATCTCGGTGAATGGTCCGAAATATTACACTGCTCGTGCAGTTTTCATCTCCACACTTCCTGTTTTTCCTCAGCTCAACAGTTTCACAGTTGAGAAAGCTGGACAACCGCCTCGAGGACTTACACAATGGCAGTGTGTGTCCGTGTGTGTGTCCGTGTGTGTGTGTGTGTGTGTGTGTGTGTGTGTGTGTGTGTGTGTGTGTGTGTGTGTGTGTGTGTGTGTGTGTGTGTGTGTGTGTGTGTGTGTGCGCGCTTTGATTGCTTTCCCTGGACAATCGTCAAGACAGACTGAAACGGCTATAAATACACATTTTGTTAAAGCAAGTGGGAATTTATTCTTTCTTCATATTGCATTCTTTTCTTTTCCAGTCAAAATAATAACAATTAAGTCAATCTATTTTATAGAAGTATTACTTCTGTCTCAGATACAAAACATTAATTGAATATGGAAACAAATGGTATAACCGGCACTTTGGTCATCTGACAGCAACCTCACTGACCACTGAAGAGCACCTGGGCTCAATTTGACCTTCTCCACAAAACTCAATAAGACACAGCGAGATGACAACAGAATATTGTTCTAATCAAATCTCTCAAAGAGGCAGTCGTTTTTCTCCCGAAATAAGATTGTGTGAGGTTGTTTCTGTTGAAAGTTGACTGGCTTCGTGAGTAGATCTATGCATGTGTGTGTGTGTGTGTGTGTGTGTGTGTGTGTGTGTGTGTGTGTGTGTGTGTGTGTGTGTGTGTGTGTGTGTGTGTGTGTGTGTGTGTGTGTATATACCTCTAACATTACCTCCTACTCTTTCACTCCTACTACATCTCTGCCTTGCGGTGTCACCTTTGGGACCCTCTCCTTCCATCCTATCTGTGGCCTTGAGTGATGGAGGAAGCTTTAGGAAAACTCAGTGCATATAGAAGAAAAGCACACCTACTGTATCTTGCTCCTTAAAAGGCAATGTGGGAACATGCTTTGAAGAAAGCGAGATTAATAACCACTGCTGAAGGAGAGAGCGGATGCCTATATTTGGTAGCTTCCTCCTCCTTCCTTTTTTCTGCTGCTCGCTCTCTCAGAACATTTCTTCTCCTTATTTTTGCAGTCTCAGCATTAATTAGTTCCCTGCTATGTTTAACTTTTAAGGCCACTCCTCTGGAGCTTCACATTATCTCCATCATTCTGTCTGCATGGCAGTGTGTCAGTCTTAATTTGTCTCCTGATGTCTCCAGCTTTGACAGTCACCAGACTCTTTAATTGCTCTCATAGTGTATTTACAAATCAGCCAATTTCCACCATGTCTGTCCATCTGGCATCGCCCACCAATGAATCAGTGGAGTGACAAACTTACTGACGTATTTGCCTTTTGTAGAGGTGCCAGCTTGTTAATCCATTCATACAGACACACACAGACGGATACTCACAGCAAGCGCCATTCTGAGCACCTCCAGATGTCTAGTGGCCAGTCCTCTCAGGAGTCACGGTTTGGTGTAATCTGCAACTTTTTGGTGTTGTTTTTGTTTTTAGTTGTACTGTCCCACATGTGTTTTCTTTTCCTTTTGAAACAAAAAAGGCCATGCAAAGAACCTTAAATAATTTTCTAAAGTAAGTTCTGCAAATATTGCGCCAAAGAAAAGCACGATTCAGGAAGTTTTTGTATCAAGTATTTTTTTATCAAGATCTTCATCTGCATCGAAGTCAACAATATTTACACAGTATATCAATATGTCACAAAAAGACATCCACAAATCCAAATCTCTGGCTTCCTGACAGGAAGCATTCTTTCCCTGTGGTTGTCTCAAACGACAACACATTTACAGATGGTGCGGTGTGTGTGAGATGGATGGATCGGACCACCACGGACGAGTGGATTTATTACGTCTCTCCTGCAAGTTGCTGCTTCTACTGCCAGCCCTGTCCTTTCAGCGTCTCGCTGTATTCTGACTGCCTCTTTTCTTATTGCTGCATGAACACTGTCCCCGTCCTCCCTCCTTTTATCTCTTCCTCGTTATAATCATAGTTCTTGGAATAACCCTTTCCTTTTATCTCCCTTTCATTATCCCTGCCTCCTTTCCTTCTTCGTTGACATCCCCCCTGCATTCCTCTTGTTCTTCTCCCTCCCTCCGAGCCTCACAGCATATTGTCTTCTCGTCTGTCTCAATGTTAACCTCACTGTGCTCTGTCCTGTAGAAGCACTACCCTTCTCTCCTGCATGAAGATGAAAGTGATTGGAGTGGACCACAGATATCAAATATCACAAAAATACATACCTATCTACATGCCACTAAGTGGTTACAGTATTGTCATTACTGTGCACTGATTCTAACAGTAATCGTATTAGCAGCCAGTTAATTGGATGCACTAATAATAGCAGTTATAACTATAAGTTGAGATGACACAATTGACAACATCATTCACAACTGCTATCAAATTGCACTGACATTAGTAAAGGACTCAGCCCTCGTCGCCCTGATTGCAGGGAATCATAACTTGACACCATGCAGGTGAGATACAGAAAGCCATACCTGCAGAGTATTGTAGATATATATGATCTTAGCTGAAGAGTTCTTATCAACCCTGAAAAGTGTTAAGCCCTGTAGGTGGTAGATTCAGAATCTTACCGTCCCCCTATCGCCCTCGCTGTGCCTTGAGGAATGGCTTACAGCAAAGCGGGCAAAGGGGGTGTACAGTCTAACAGGTATTCTCACAGCCTTTAAAACAGGCTGGAAGGGGAATTTGGTGTGGTTCTAAAAGTTAGATTCAGCCGAATAGCAAGTGGAGGTTGAGGCTGAAAACAAAAAGGGCTAGTAGTGCGAGGAAAGACGGAAAGGAGGATGAGGGAGTGGAAGAAGATGGAGGCATGTCAAACTCAGGTGGACAATCGAGCTCAACGCATCGCAGGGTGACACCTGAGTCCTCGTTGCCGTAGTTTACCCAGTACTCTTCTGCGTCGAGTTTGGGCAGTGCCAGCTCTTCCTCCCCCAACTCGTACTTGACTACTGAGGTGGTTGTGGATGGGCCTTTCCCGTACAAACCAGCTTTGACAGTCTCGGAGGACTTTTCAAAGTGACCTTTCGTTGATGACTGGGGCTTGTTCTTGTGGAACCACCAGCGGGTTTTGGTGCTGAAGGTGGTGGTGGTGGAGCCGGCGATGGAGCCAGGGTCTGGCAGGGGGCAGAGGGCGAAGTCCATCTCGCGAAGGAAGCGGAGGTCCTGGCTGCGGCGGTTGGAAGGGGAGGCGCAGATCACTTCTGATGAAGAGACACGAGCCTCGCGGAACCACTCCCACAGGGCGCGGGCCTCGCAACCACAGGACCAGGGGTTGTCGTTGAGGCGGAGGAACTCAATGCCCTGGGTGTCCCTCAGGGTCTGGCTTGGCAGCTCCGCCAGGGAGTTATTGAAGAGGAAGAGCATGGTCAGGCGGCCGAGGTCCCGAAAGGCGCGACGGTTCACCTGCCTGATGCGGTTGTCGTGTAGGAGGAGGCGGTCGAGGTTGACCAGTCCGCGGAACACATTCTCTGACAGGGTGCGGATACGGTTGCCATGCAGGAAAAGCTGGCTCAGATTGATGAGGTCAGAAAAGATGTCGTCCTGCAGGAAGTGAAGATTATTCTCCTGAGGAAGGAGAGAGGGGGGTTAGCATGAAAAAAACAGACACACTGTAATTTGTAATATTTGTAACTGGACGTTTGTGATGATGTGTGTATATGTGGGTGTGTGGGTGTCCGAGTTATATGCATGATTTGTATGTCTCTCCAGCGCCCCTACCTGCAGGTAGAGAAACTGCAGGCTGTACAGCTTGTGGAAGATGTCATGGGGCAGGGCAGTGAGTCGGCAGCGGTGCATGTGGAGGCTCTGGAGCTTCTCTAGTCCGCGGAAGGCTCCCCCCTCCAGCCTGTGGAGGCTGGGATTGTCCCCCAAGTCCAACTCCTCCAAGTCCCTCAGCTCACTAAATGCCCCTCCCTCAATCCACGTTATGTTGTTTGCGAACAGCCACAGGACCTGATACAAATAAACACATGACTTGAACGGTGATTATTCTTCTTAATGGATAGTAACTGTAAACGTGGAACATTTCGAAACCATCTTGAAATAAAACGTTTCTATGCACATAACTTAAGCTCCACGTATCTCTTTCCCTTCCAGTAAAAGTCGTTTTCCTCTTACCTGAGTCCCAAAGCCAAAGGAGCCAACTCTAAGCTCCGTGATCCGGTTGTTTTGGAGGAATACGCGCTGCGACTCATAGGGCACTCCGACCGGGACGGTGGTGAAGTTCTGCGCCTGGCAGCTCACGGTCATGGGCGTCGGGTAGCACACACACAGGTGCGGGCACGCCGATGCCGGACTTGGCTTGCCGAGGACCAGCCACACCACCAGCCAGAGGGAGAGACCGCCTGAAGGAAAGCAGGAAGACAGGGAGAGGGATGTGAGCGGGAGCTGTCCATGGAGCTGAAATCGCCCATTATCATGCATTTCAACGGCAAACTGAGTGCAAACTCGTGTACATGTGAGCCTACTGCACTGGTATTTGTGGATGTAATTAAATCTCGACTGTCTACACTTAACAGATTTGTGTTTCTACAATAAGTTAAATTCACGCCTCAGCGTTAGGCACCGACCTTTACGCAAAGCCTAATCACACGAGTGTCCAAACTTAGCAGCTCTTTCTTTGCGTTATTACAAAGTCCCTGTTATATTCCACTTCACATTAAATCATTTAAGTCGTAAATTGTTTTTCTTTCTCATTTGTATCATCCATGCAAACATGCAATTGGATGTTACATTTAAAAACTTAGAAATTGTTACAAAAGTTATGGAAAGCAGCATTACAGTAGAGCTATGTCTGTAGCTTCCAAGTATCCAAAACCAAAGAAGATAGAGAGAAACTTACTTTTGCAGTTGCGTATGATGGAGCATCGTCGGCTCCGAGAAATCGAAGAGGAGTCCATCCTGAACCAAAGCCCAAAGCGAGTTAGCCTAAGAGGGCGAAGTAAAGCCTGCTATCTCCGCTGAAGCCCTGGTTCCCGAGTCGGAGCGACTGAGAGTGTGCTGGTTGGTGGCTACCAGTGTCCCATATATACTCAAGCATCCCGTTATTGCCTACGGCAGTGGGCACCGAGGAATCTCCTACGTCATCGATCCCGGGTCATGAATGAATGAGGGCGGCAAAAAAAAAACGGAAAGGGGAGGGCCCACCGTAGGGAATTCTCTTGGAGAGTTTGTACGCGCGCAAAGACTGGTTGGAGACGTGCGCTCAGACTATGAGAGGAGGAGACTTTCTCGACGCACATAGGGAGGGCGAGAGAGTGAAAGTAGAAACAGTGAAGGGAGGGGTGAAGGGGGGGGGGGGGGGGGATGCAAGGCACGGTGCCTGGTGATGATGACTCTGTGGAGGAGCGGTGAACGGGTAGGAGAAGAGCGCACAGCTCGTTTCCTGGCTGGCTCTCTCAGAGACTGTTATGGCCTGCTTCCGGCGCACTGCAGACAGACAGAAAGATATAGAAAATGGACTTAGATGGTTCTGCCTGAGGAAAGCAGGATGCCCCCGAATTATGAGTCAACCGCAATGGAAAAATCGGTGCCAGAAGAGAGTCACTCAAAGCAAGGAGGTTAAATACGACATGGTCCAGTTATGCTGTTTGTACAATTATAGCTCCTGAGATAGATTATTTGATGATGATATATGAGTGGCTAAACAAGGCAAGAGTGGTCAGATGGAAATGTGTTTTTTTTACAATATAATTAGATGTAGAGATCACTTTTAACAAAATCTGTAGAAGTGAATGGGACTTGCCGCTGGTTTTATTGCATGTGTTCAACTATTGTTAATTAGGTTTAAAAATAGGGGAAAGAGGCTAATTAAACCAGAAAGCAGAAAGACAGCAAAACACAACAGATGCACGGCACTTCAAGTCTGTTTTGTTGTGTGTCTGTGCCTCAAGCTGTCGTTGCTTGTGTTAAACCACCAGCTACAGCAAGATAGCATCAAATGTGACAATGATACAGTGTGATTAATACAACTTTGTCATTTGCCTTTTGGTTGATCGAATGTACGTGAAGTACTTTACTACTTTAATGGACTGAGTGAAACCCCTTTTTAATGTAAAGCAACAGCCCTGCTATTTTAACTATTTTTATGAAACTTAAAATTGTTTGACCCTTAAAAATATGATTTAAATTCAAAGCTTGGTTTGTGGTGTGGCGCTTACATTATGTATTTCTAAAGATTTACTCCTCCATCTTTGTAAATAGGGTGGACAGAATATTAGAAGCACTTCGTACAACCACACTGTGAAGCCTCAATCAAGTTGAGTTAATAAACAAACAACCAAATTTGTATTATTTGCAAAGCTAATGTATTGTATTGCATTATATTGTAGACGTTTCCATCTCTCTTGTGCACATCTATTGTTCTTTTATCCAGGGACCCGTACGTATTGCTTTAAATACATGCACAAATGCAAAGGACCAACCAGAGCAACTGCAGCTACATTACACTGACAGAAGGAAGTATAGAATAGGATCTGAGAAATAATTAATTGAAGAGTCTTGGGGAAGCTTTCAAGAGGCCATCAGCTTTTAAGGCCTCTCTAAAATGGTGCTCATTGTTTTTCATTTGTTTGCTCTCCTGTTTCCTTTTGCTTAATGTCGACTCATGCTTGTATCGATCATTGGTTAGTTTGGTCTCGTCGGCTCTGGAAAGTCCTTTAAGAACTGTTTATGCCAAGAGCTAGAGCTGTGAATATTGTCTGTATTTTATGGCAGTTTCTTAAGAGCATTTAGTTAGTGTAACATTAGACAAGCAACAGTAAGAAGAGAAAAATAGCATAGTCAACCTTGGAGATTTCTTCTTCTTTTTGAAATGTCTGAGAATAAAAATCAATGTGGAACGCTGCTCAGATTGAGAGTCACAATGAGGTAGACATCAGAAGTGCTCCCATTCATAATACCGTAACACACAGGTGGCTCAACAGATGAAGTATACGAGGGAATACATATTCACATGTCACACACACATGTACACACAAGCTTAATTGTGCATGAAGCCAACTGAGCCACAGGCATCATAAACAAATGAGTAATTGAGGAGATCCATTACACTGTGTGTTGTTGTTCCCTCACACCTCCTGCTTTGTCCTTATCAGGACTTGTGGACGAGCTCTGGTGCCCACTGGCCATCCGGGACCAACACCTCACAGGCCTCCCCTTCACACACACCCACAGTACCAGCTGCATGTGTGAGTGTGAGCGCTTGCATTCCTGCCTGCTGAGACATAACTTTGTCTAAATGCCACCACTGAGTGTCAGTCAATCAGTGTTGTGCCAGTCACCCACACAGCAGGTCTGCGGTACTGTGTAGGCACTGCCTCCTCAATGAGTGTGAAGATCGCCCCGTAGCGTTAGTGTAATCCCCACACAGAAAAGAAAAGGCTTCCCCGGGCCGCACCCACTTCCACACACATCTGCCTGCCTATCTCTATTTGCACGTCTGTCTTTATCTGTTACCAACTGAGGAGTGCGTCACTGCACCAACTTCTGCGCAGTGTTGGTATCTTTCTCTGTGTGTTGTGAAAAAACCTGAGATAAACTGATTGCACTTTCAATCAACTGATGTAAATAAGCCTCCTAGATTAATTGGTACACCTAGTTAGGTGTGGCTGCGCAATTCTTTCCTGCGTGACATTAACACCATCAACACTGATAGCAAGTGGGAGAGCATGCTAGTAAGGATGATGGGATATGGTAGAGGTGTGTCTGTTGTCAAGGTAACAACACACTCTGTTCTCTGGCCTGTGATGAAGCTATTAAATAAAAGGTAATATCTTCCTGTTATTGAACTGCAGCCCCTTTTGCACAGTTCACATTGGCTTGAAATCATTTGCTTCTCTTAATTAATATCCTGCTGGCAGTTTAATAAGGGGGAATAGCTTTTATATGGTTCACCGTTCCTCTCATTAGTGAACACAAAACACAACTTGGACGCTCAGTGTATTTGCACCCTGTTGGTCGTCACTAATGAGGAGGTATGAGAAAGGCAGGAGGTCAACATACAGCGTGACATGCATATGCAGTAAAAGACTTGACAGACATACTGTGAAGTAAACAGCAAAAGACAGAGTAGTGTCACGCACATAACCAGTGAGACAAAGCAAACCAGCACATGTACTTCTGGAAGGTGACCCAGCAGTCATATTGTGTGGTAGGAAACCATCTAACACATTTCTCATTGGCACGGCCCATCTATTTCTCAAAGATGCCCTTAAAGAGTCAGCAGCATCTTTCAGAGTCTTTCCAATTGTCACCAATAAAGACGCTCGTGCTATTCTTCAGCTCACCTCCCCTCTCCTACATCACATTTCTCTTTGTTTTCATCTGCTCCCTCCCTTTTCTGCCAGTGTCTTTCATTCGTTCTGTCCCTTGGCGTCACCACTTCCGCTTAACCATATACTGCTGCTTTCTTTCCACACACTGGCACACAGTCGGCAGAACAATGGGAATGGGCACTGTAATTAATATTTGTCTTCTTATAAGGCAACAAGTTTCTAATGCGCTAGACAGCCATTTAGGGAGGAGGTCATCACTTTTGTGTTATTATATTTATGAGCACTTTAACAGTGTTTTACAATTATTTCTCTTTATTCACCAAGAGAAACTTTTTAGCATTAGAAAATAAAAATACATTTGACTATTAAGAGTACCGTACAGGGCACCAACTAATTGTCTTTAAAGCCACACTCTGCCAATTTTACACAGCTTAGTTTACTCAGTATGAAGAGCACTACTCGGTCTGTGAAAATCACTCCACAATGTGTGTGTCTGTACACAAATCCACAAAAGGCCACAGTTTCTTTCTCATAAAAGGATTTTTTGAAAAACTGAAATGATGCAGAAAGTTGGCACCGATTACTGAATGCTATTTAAACGTCACACAACCACAGACGTAAATTATGAAATTTATTAAATAAAAATTATAGCGTACAAATGACACATACAAAATAAAAAAGAACACATTTTGGACAGAATTGAGGACGGCATGCACTAAAGGGCCGTGGGTCAGATGCAAACCCAGGCCACCCATGGCATACACTGTACCAGGTGATTGACATGATACCCCACAAAAGGAAAGGAAAATCTATATACTCAATTAAATAGCCATTAAAAGGAAACACCATATAGTGACTCACAGATAGTTACACATTGGAAGTGTTCACATGTAGATAAACTAAATGTATTTAAATATAACTTAACAGAATACAGCACATGACGCTTGTGTACTTAATTATCTATTGGTATTAATATAACTTACGTGAAGTTTTTGAAGGCACAAACAGAGGAAGGAAAGGATAAGGTGGAGCTGCAAACTGACCGTGCGACAGAACAACTCAAGCCTGATTTCCTGATTGGAATCTCTAAACTATGACCTGGCTGTGTCACATGACCAAAACATCTCATTAAAACAGCAGCAGGCAGTTAGCAAGAGAATACAGAATTATGCCCAGATGACCACACGGTGAACATGACAAAAACTGTTGTATAATGTCTTCTGTGGCTCTGGATGGAGACGGTGTCGTCATTAATCTGAAAGCAGACTAATGAGTGATTGAACTCACTCACTGCTTTATTTGGTCAATGCAACTTCCTGTCCTCCTCTTTCATCACCAGCAGAAGAATTGTATAACACTCAGCCATATGTGTTTGTATGTGTTCAGATCAATATTGTACAATCTCCATCCTTCTCCTCCTACTCCATCCCTCACTCACTCACTCACTTTTATTGTGAGGTCTCAAGGATATACAGACAAAGCCTTTCCGTGAGTAGCATTGAATGAAATCATTATTTTGTTTGATTACAGAAATGCTCCACAGGGCACCTTTTGTCCATTAAGCTGGGCAGACACTGTGTCTTTAATATTGATCTTAACGATGGGAGATGGACACTGTCTAAGGGGCTGAAGCTATATCACAGCAGTCTCAGTCGAGAGTTGTTTTAGCTACATTTAACAACACGAAATATGACTTGGGCTGCATGTTGGTGTAGGAGCTAGCACTGTCACCTCAAAGAGAGTGGGGCCAGGGTTCGGTTCCCTGTCTGGGTGGTCTGTCTGTGTGGAGGGAACCCGTGGCAGCCTGGGTTCCCACCGGGTTCTCCGGCTTCCTCTAACAATCCAACGACATGGAGCTTAAAAAATTGCCCGTGAATGGTTGTCTGTCTCTATATGTGCCTTTTGATAAACTGGCGCCTTGTCCAGGGTGAACCCTGCATTCACCCAAAACTGGGATCGGCTCCAACGCCCCGTTTGGAGAAGGGAATGGAAATTACTTTAAAAAATACTGCTCACTAGAGAGTACAACTGATGTTTTGATACAAGCAAAGTTGGGTTAGAAAAACAGCCGACCATAATTTCTGATGATAAATCCAGGCAATCATTCACGTTAGAGCAATCAATCTGGCAGACATTTTAACACATTTTTACCAAATTATACATATTTTTACCAAATTATACATATTTTCTCAATCCCATAAACTGTCATATTTGTTAGCCATACTACAGCAGAATTTTTTTCAGTAACATTGTAATAAACATACATGAAAACAACTTCTGTATTATATTATATATTATTATATTTCATGTAAATAGTAAATGGTACTTGTATAGCTCTTTTCTAGTCTTCCGACCACTCGAAGTGCTTTCACACTACATGTCGTCATTCACCCATTCATACACTAATGGCCGGGGCCACCAGGCAAGGACTGCTTAGGACTATTGCACCATTCATACTCATTCACACACACCGCAGGAACAGCCTGAGGGGGCAAATCTGGCTTAGTGCATGTGGCATTCTGCCCCAGAGAATAGTTTAATATTCTCGTTGAACGTTTCTCAGAGACAAATATTTTTCTCAGCAGAGTGCTTTCCTCATCATGCAGAGACCATTTACACACTCCCTTCTTGGTAGCCTTGTCGTTTTAGATTGTGCTTTGAAGAGAGGGAGATGGTGATCACTAATCCTCTGATCGAAGGGAACAGAATTGGGTTGTACTGTATTTTCTATGTCGAATCAAACAGCATTGTTGTTGTTAATTCCTCTGCTCTGTTGCGGTGTTTGATTTTCTTCAACGTCCTCTCCGTCTCAGTCTGCCACGCCATCTGTTTGATTTGTTTATCTGAAGCTTTACTGGTAATGTTACAGCAGTGCCAAAGCACTTTGTCAGTGGATCAACTTCAGTTCATAGATGTATTCTTTTACTGCTTCTCACAGTGTGATTTCTCACACCGACTTGCTTTACGTCATAACCCCTCCACAAATATGATCTGTACGTGTTTCACCTGTGTGTGCGTATGTATCTACGTCTGCACGTACATGTACTTATTAACACTTTACTCCAGGTGTAATATCTGTGAAAATGTTCCCTTTCCTACTCTAGGATGCTAATTTTTTGCTCTTTCAATTGCATTTCTCATTTAGTACAAAAGCACAGTGCAAACAGCACACGAGTATGTAGGAATATGATATCTAACAGGTCTGTGAAAGTGCAGAAAACTCATAACTCATAAATAAAGACCTTGGTCGGGGCAATTCCAAGAGAAATATTTCACCTGCACAATTGGTTTACAGATAATAAAATAAACTGTGAGAAGAGAAAATAGAGAGCAAAGACACACTCACACACACTCACGCACACACACACACACACACACACACACACACACACACACACACACACACACACACACACACACACACACACACACACACACACACACACACACACACACACAGCATATGTTAAAGCTCAATAGGCGAGGAAGATGATGGAGGAAACCGCTCTGGGGAAAAAGCTGTTCCTCAGCCTGTTAGACCGGGTTTTGATAGTGACCCAGGTGTGTGATATCTTTGCAGATGTTGCTGGCCTTTTTCTGGAGGTCGGCCAGCATACACAGTGCCAGGTCAGGGAGGGTAACTCCCACAAGCCGACCCCCACATGTCAAAGTAACATGAAGATCATATGAATGAATGATTGGTGACTGTTGTGTAAACCTTTACAGTTATTTTTACAGTTAGAGTAATAGCATCACTCCAAACTGCAATGCTACTATAATGCAACACATACTTATGTGATCGAGTGCACATTTTTATTGTTTTATTTAAATAACATACTTTCAGCAGCCTTCAGTTTGGACTTGGCATGTTACACCACTAAGAAAGAGTGCAGATAGAAGTGTCACCTCCAAATGTGGCGAGTGCCAAAAAAATATACTTTAGCTTTTGTCTTTGACAGCACTGGCATCTGAAAACTCAACACCAACCGTGTACATTACCCAGGCTGCCAAATATAAACTCAGGCATTCATATCCAGGCTGTGAGACAGCATCAGCTAGAGGTGGGTAACATTGGGCTACTGAGGAAACTATCAAACCCGAGACCCATCCACAGTTCCAGACCCTGAAGTTAAGCCTAAAGGGTCTGCTGGATTACCAAGGGAACCTGCCCCAGGCCCCAGGATCATGGCCATGACAAATCCAGATGAACAGTGTAAATTGAACAGACATTTTGTCTGGGAATATGCATCTCTAAAGCACAAATTAAAATCATGGTAAGGATCTTAAAGTGGGTCCTGCTTCTGATGATAATATGGTCCCTTCTTGAGGGGGTCTTACTGAAATACAGTTTCAACAACATCATTATTTCAGATTTGTGGTAAAAAAAAAAAAAAGTGATTAATTTGATTTGATCAAACACACACAGCTAATCTGGGTTCAGTAAGGGCCTTGTAGATAATTAGGGCAGCTTTAGCTTCAGGGTGCAATCACACATGCATAAAATGTGTATTGCCTGGAGTTCAAAAGCCCTTATCCTGCAAGGTTGGTATGAAGTATTTTCTGATCACGTTTAAAGACAAAAGTGTGTGTGTGTGTGTGTGTGTGTGTGTGTGTGTGTGTGTGTGTGTGTGTGTGTGTGTGTGTGTGTGTGTAGCTGAGCCAAACAACCCAAGGTACTTTGAATGGGTGAGACGTGTGATCAATTAAATTGGGATAACAGTACACATTCTCCTACGGTCTCTCCTCTGAAGCCCACAAAGTATTGCAATTGGTTATAGACACAAAATGTGACAGAAGTTATATTTGGAGTTGAAAAGTGTGCTTTAGGGAAAAATTCAACTCTTCAACTCTCATAAGTATCTTGGAATTAGCTTTCATTCACTAATTTCCAGTGTTTGAGGTTCTATATCATCGTTCCGCTCTGGTGACGACAGAAATGTAACTAACATGGGTGGTTATTGTGGATGCTGCCCATTACCTCCCCTCACTGAGCATTCAGACACGTAGGATCCGCATCAACCGCCGGTGATGCACTGGTGAGAAAAAACATGAACAAACAACGATTAATGGATGGATTTGTAAGTGTTCATTTGCCGACTGCTGCTTCTAAGGCCATTCCTCCGTCCTCTCCCCTCCATATCCTCACCCCTAGTCATCAGTCTCCCTCTCCTCTCTCCTTGCATCCGTCTGTTCCCCTTTCATCATTTATTTTTAACCCTCAGGCCTGCCTCATGCGTGACGCAGATGGGTACGTAATGCGGACACAGTAAACTAAGGAGGCAAAAGGCCTGGGCTGCAGACAGAGAGAGAGAGAGTGAGAGAGAGAGAGAGAGAGAGAGAGAGAGAGAGAGAGAGAGAGAGACCGATATGAGAGGAAAAGAGGCAGACACAGGGGGGCTTGTTAGGGAGACAAGAGCAAGAATATGTTAAAGGTGGTGGGACAGACGAAGAGAGTGGCAGAAATGTTGTCCACCCTGATTTTACACATACAGCGGTGGAAAACAGGTAGTCTCCCTAAAACTTGTCACTTGTCACACCTCGCTGAAATACCTGCCAGCTACATTTTGAATCCTCTTGCTGTAATGTGCAGCATGTCAAAAAACAATAAACTCAACCAACATTCCCACTTCTTTCCTCTCCCTCTCCACCCCGTCCATCTTCCTGAAAGCTCAACACACCCACTTATTTGTCTGAGCAGAAAGAAGAGGAGTTACATATCAATCTTACATCACTCAACCGTCAGCCTGAGACTTTTCATAGAGGCACTGAATGAGCATCAACACTGCATGACGCACACCAACTGTCAGGTTGAAGTGTTTGTGTGTGTGTGTGTGTGTGTGTGTGTGTGTGTGTGTGTGTGTGTGTGTGTGTGTGTGTGTGTGTGTGTGTGTGTGTGTGTGTGTGTGTGTGTGTGTGTGTGTGTGTGTGTGTGTGTGTGTGTGTGTGTGTGTGTGTGTGTGTGTGTGTGTGTGTGTGTATAGTTCAATTTGGTTACTGCAGAACGGATCCAGAATCAGCCCAGAATCATACAGCATTGAGGAAAGAAAGAAAGTCCTTGCTCCATATGGAAAACCTTCCCCTTTTCCCTCCAACTTACAATAATGAGTTAACATTACTCATAATTGGACAATGAGACTAAAATTGCCAGTCCACTCCTACTCAACATACGTATGCAAGCTGTTTCCAAATGTTACCTCACAATCCCGGCATGTAATAATAGGAGCAACCACATCAAATACCACAGTAAACTTAGTACTGATGACACATTCGATTGCCGGCAAAAAACTGGGATTTTAACAACAATAAACAATGCGGAGAATCCTCTGCTGGGAGATCTTATTTTATCTGCCTGGAACTCTGACTAAACTAATTAGGCTTGCTGAGAAACAGTCAGCCTCATAAGGAGAACCAAATGTGACTTGGAAACAAAGAAATAAACTAAATAATAAATAGACAAAATGGTCACATAAAAGGACAAGTAAATACATTTTTCCACTCAATGTATTCTTCACTTTATATCACGTTTATTATGTCTTCACAAGTCTTTCACAGGTCAAGTTTGGTCCTCCATAAAGCAGTTCTCAGGAGAAGGATATGGCTATGACCGCAGTTTTGAAGAGCAAATTCCACTTCATGGCAGCCGAATACATTTTTCTTCCAATATGAAAAAATAAATCTTCTTGAAGGAAATCAGTCTGGAGTTGACAATGAGTGATAAACTGATAATATAATATTAAGTTTCTTTGTATTTCATTTGATAACTTTGTCCATTGTATTATTCATTCCCATTTATGGAATTTGCATGTCTTTTATTAAGATGTGTATTTATTTGTCAAATAGTCAGATTTGGTCCTCCATAAAGCAGCTCTCACTTATTAAATTCCACCTTACAGCCTTATAGATTGAAGATATCGTCCTTACTTTTTTCCGGGATCTCACATCGGTTCAGGAAAAACTCCCCCAAAATAAAACCTTTAACGGAGAGAACAAGGGAAGAGGATCCCTCTATCAGGATGGACAGAAATACAATAGATAATTTGTCATTTGTACAGACGTACAACGTAACAGAGTTGCAACACATTTAATTCATATGACAGAAATTATTCTTATAATGAGAGTAGTATAACAGTAACAGTGGATATAGTAAAATAATAATGCAATACTAATTGCAATGCAACTAGCAATAACAAGGATAATCGCAGTAGGAGTCGGGCAGGACCACGACCCTATTGTCATCCTCTCTTTGAAAATTTGAAAAGTGCTGTTGTTACATAATATCCATTTTGTATCAGACCCTCTACAATTTGCTTACCAGCCTCATGTGGGAGTGGACGACGCCATCATCTACCTGCTGCAACGAGCTCAGTCGCACCTGGATGGAACCGGTGTCTGTGTGAGAGTCACTTTCTTTGACTTCTCCAGTGCATTTAACACCATCCAACCACTGCTACTGAGTGAGAAGCTGCGGGTCCACCATCTCCTGGATCACTGACTACCTCACAGGTAGACCACAGTTCATCAGACTGGGCCGTGTGCTGTCTGAAACGGTGGTCAGTGATGTTGGAGTGACTTTGTGGAGTGGGCCGGTGAGAATCACCTGCTTCTGAACGTGGCCAAGACCAGAGAGATGGTGTTCGACTTCAGGAGGAAGGCGACGGCTCCGAGTCCCCTGGTGTTCTGGGAGAGGATGTGGACATGGTGGAGGAGTACAGGTACCTGGGTGTTTCCATCGACAGCCGACTGAACTGGAAGGCCAACATCAACGCTGTGTACAAGAAGGGGATGAGTCGACTCTTTTTCCTGAGGAAGCTTCGATCCTTTAATGTGTGCAGCAAGATGCTGTAGATATTCTACCAGTCGGTTGTGGCCAGCGCCCTGTACTTCGCCATTGTCTGCTGGGGGAGCAACATTGGAGCCGGTGACACCAACAGACTTAACAAGCTAGTTAAGAAGGCCGGCTCCATCATCGGCTGCAAGCAGGAGTTTCTGGAGCAGGTGGTGGAGAGGAGGACACTGAAGAAACTGCTGTCCATATTGGACAACCCGGTCCACCTTCTCCACCACCTACTGCAGGGTCAGCGGAGCACTTTCTCCAAGAGATTCCTCACGCTCCGCTGTCAGAAGGACCGCTACAGGAAAACATGCCTGCCTACGGCATTAAGACTTTATAATAAGTCACCGCTTGCCAGATCCTCTGACTGATTAATCATTGTACAAGTTTACGTTTATGTGTATCTACACTTCATACTTCATATACATACATACAGAATTTGCATTTTTGTACTCCCCTATATATTTTGTTTATTATTTGTTTTATTTACACCTCACAGACTTAATATATACATACATACTTTGCATTTTTGCACTTCTACTGTTTACGTTTAATTTAATTCCTAAATTAATACTGTTGTTTTCTTTCACCCCAGCTATTTTATTATTATTATTATTATTATTATTATTATTATTATTATTATTATTATTATTATTATTATTATTATTGTATATATCTTTCATCCCTGTTGTTTTTATATCTTATTTTTGTCTGTAAATTGATGCTACGTCGACACCAAATTTCCCCTCGGGTATTAATAAAGTATATATTCATTCATTCATTCATTCATTCTGGGGGAAGAAATGTGAAAGGTTGACGAGGCAAGTGTCAGCACACACCACCATTTTCAACAGCTATGTTTATTATCTGCGGTGGTGTGTGACCAATCAGGTGAGCAGCCAATCAGGCTGTCAGAGCTGCTGAACCACCCGATGGAGTGAGAAGTGTAGCGTGGGAATTGGAGTGAGAAGGCGGAGATTGGGCAGATATGTATGTGGGTGAGGGTGTGTGTGTTCATCCCTCTCCCTTTCTATTTCCATTATTTAGCAGAAATTATACCTTAAGGAGTCATTAAGCTCTTATAAGATATCCCATAATGCCTTGCTGCGGAGACAGTCCCAATTCACAGAATGACATCAGAGGCACGGCTGGCAACAAGGCTTGTATGCTTGTATGTGTGTGTATGTGTGTATGTGTGTATGCCGGCTTGTGCTCGGGTCTACTCATATGTATGTGTGTTAACTGGTGCGAATGTGCATGTGTGCGCGTGTGTGTCGGTCTGACGTCAATACTCCTCCAATCCTTATTTAACTGGAAGGCTCATAGCACCTTGTAGGTGTCTTATCTCAACATATTTATAGACTGATCTAAACTGGGTGTCAGAGTGACAGGTGAAGTGTGCCTTTCCCGCTCTCATTTGGGAGGAGGAACAGTGTATTTCTGCAGTGGAAATCTGTTCTGCTAGAATGTTTTTAACACAGCTTCAGATGCAGATACAGACGTATTTCAGTAAAGTGAGGATGAACAAATGATGAGCAAAGTGCTAAAATGGTGCATCCCCGTGTTAAAATAAACCTCTACAGCTCTTTGCACCGGTTACAAAAGCAACTATTGCTAAAGTAACTTGGATTTGGGTCCACTTTTTTCACATACGACGTCATGAAGAGATATTTCCTGTTTAAATGGAAGTCAAGAGTACAGAAACAAATAATTTAACAGGACGAGGAAACATGGAGAATGCATTAAAAATGCAATGAAGCCACAAGTAATTTCAAAGTGTCAAAATAATCATGTTTCTTAGCTGGAAGACTTCTCCTATTGGTTTTGCTATTTCTGTTGCTCTCTCCTCCCACATGTGTGGTGACGACTGCATGCTACAGCTGCATCTGGGAGGTCTTTTTTTATTGTGCAATATTCATTCATGTAATTACTGAAAGCTCTCCTCATGGAATAACCCAAGCCTGTCAGTCAATTAGTTGCCCCAGTAACATAGCAGAGGAGGTGGAGCCACATTTGAATCCTCATGGCAGCAGGGATTGATTGATGATACTGTTATAACACTATATGTATATGTATACATACATTGTTTTCTGTTTGTTCTATTCTATTGTACCCACAAGACCTAACAGCTATGGAGAAGAAGCTAAGCAGAATTAATCAGAGCTGTATCAAATTCAGAGGGCAAAACACTGTACAATTCTTCCAACATTGACCCAGAATCAGAGAGTTAATGATCTAAAATGCAAAACCTTTTAAATTATTAACAGGAGTTTTCTATACTCAAGCTTCAAGCTTCCATTAGAGTCTCAAGCAACAGTGCTTTTTTCTCTCTGCAATGCTCATAACACTCATAACTTTTTCATAATTTCTTTGAATACAGCTCACATTTTATATTGATGATTTAAGAAGAAACGTTTGATGTTCATCCAAGCCTTCAAAGTGCTTCAACTGCTCCAACTCATCATGAGGAGGTTTGCTTCCAACCTTGATACTCTTTACGAGTAACTGACAATTGGCTACTGCCGCCCCGTATTTGGACATAAGCACCGTTGGCAGCATCCATCATCACACCGAATCAACCATGACTGAACACTGAAGGCTTCAAAAAGGTAATATTTTGCAGGGTATTTGTGTTGGGTTACATCAGCTTGTGCAGGTGTGTAGTGAAATATTCCTGTGGTTTGTATCATTGATGAACTTGACAAACATCAGACTCTGTTTGTCATTTCTCTTTTGTTATCTTAGGTTATTGTCATAAATCAAACTGCTTCCAGCATTAGACCGGATATTGGGACACAGTGTACTGACGTTTCTTATTGGAGTGTTACATGTTCTTTTGTATTTAAATAGAAAGTTTATGACTTGGTTGGCAGGTTGGCGAGGGAGAAGAAAAATGAATGAAAGGACAAAGTGAACTCCATTAATGAACCATACGCGTCATTTCTGGGGCATCAATGATTGAGAGATACTCTAATGCAGTTTACTGAAACTGGTCTAATTATATGAGTTGAAGCACTCTCAGCAAAAGCCCTGTTCTATAAAAGGCCTGTCATTACACAGTGGGTCGACCACATCAGTGGCGTCCCTAGGCTAAAACATCCGGGGCTAAAGCCCCGGATGTTTTTTAATTAGCCCCGAATATTAATTTTCAAAAAAAAAGAAAATACGTCATTCACCCAAAACAGTGGCGTCAGGCAGCAGGCGCACTTGCAGTGTGCGCCAGTGTGCGCCCCCCTATTATACAAGTCGTCATTTAAGTTTCTCTTTCCTATAGAACAGGGCCCTATTTTTCGTACCTGGTTTACTGAGTTAGCGGGCTAATTGTCAGGATAAGATGACGTAGGTCTGGCTTATTCAGTTTCTCGAAGCAAGCTTAGATAAATCACCATAGCAACACAGCCAAAAATGTAAACCTGCTCCCGGGCAGGCTAACTGAAATGGCGATGTTAAGCTGCGTTCACGGCAACAATGTTACAAAAACCTTGGAATATTCACAACGCGTTTGCTGTGAATGATTAAGGTATTGACTTCCTCATATGTCTTCATGATCATCTCCTGCTTCTCATCGGAGAAATAAAAAGAGGTTCCTCTGAGTTTATTTGCTATTGTACTGTTAGAAGATCGTGGTGTCAGTGCTCGATTATTATCCCTTCTGAAGAGGAACGGACACGCGCATTTATCCAGAGGATTGACGTCTGGCTAGAATTAACGAGACCGTTTCAGCGCGGATCAGCCGTGAAGAAACCCAGATAGCCTGATGTCAATCATCTCGCTAATTTAAACTGGAGATTAGGACATTTGCCTGACTTTGTTTAGCCAGGTACGAAAAATAGGGCCCAGGTCTACACCTTGTTCTGTTATTAAACAAACTAAACGGACGTATTTTATTGATCTTATCCGTCATTTCTGTCTCTAAATGGTCGCGTTAACACTTCTCCTCTGCTCTGCATCGCGCACGGCGGAGTTCCACCGCGATGCGCACAGACACGTGCGCGCACACACACAGGTGAGCACTGAGCACACAACAGCGGACAGAGAGCGTCGAAAAATATGTCGCGTGAAAAGCAGACCGCTATATCTGCGTTTTAAACGCTCCCAGGGTGAAGATGGCAACAGCAGCTCTCATGTGAGGAACAACCGGAGTTCTCCTCGCACCGGAGCAGCTCTCTGAACAAAGAGCAGCTCTCCTGCTCCAGGTGAAAGAGACAAAGTGCTCTTGTCTTCTACCAACAATGAGCTGCTGGCTTCACACATTACAAAAGTACAAAGTACACGGACATAAAACTAAGTCATTAATAAATACATGGAGAAATGCCTGTACTTTCGGGTAAATGGTTACGCCGTTAACAGGTTACGCTTGCGCATGCGCGACTCCCTTATTTTTTGGCGTTTTGCCAGAAGTCTCCGTGAGGTCCTTTCTGCTGCTGCGTGTCTCAAAACAGAAAACAGATCTCAACGTTGAACATGAATTGTATCAAATCTACAACCCTGTTTTAAAAAGATGTGTAGAGGAAAGCAGCTCACTGCTCCACTAATACTGATGCAACCTGATGCTCACATATCTGCACTCATTCTGTTTTGTTTGGCAAAAAAAAATAGCTTATTGTTTTCCACAATGAGCTATTTAGTAGTAACTAAATATTAGTATTTTTTTTTGCACAGATACAACTTCCTGTTCATTGATCTAAGTGATTGCAATTAAAACATCAAAAAAAATTCTGATGGAGCAATCTGATTTACTTGAAACTTTAAGTGATTGCAATTTTCTTTATTCTGTTATTTATAAAAGTGCAGATGGAATCACAAAATGTTATTTACAGAAAAAGTTTGAGAACCACTACTTTAAGTGTTTGTGTTGGTTGAGCACTATTAGCATTATTAGCATCTTATGTCTAAATATTATGTTAAAGAGTATGTTATGTTAAATAATGTTAAAGAATATGTAAAGAATAAATACATATGGGTATGTAAAGAGCATTAAATGTACAATGTAAACACTGTACATGACAAGATGCATGGTTCATTAAACATCTCAATGTTTACTGTTGCTGAATGGTTGCTGTTGGTATGTTCAACATGATGAATGGGGCATTTTTGTGGCTGGGCTATTGAGGGAAGTTTGTGAAAATTGCTAGCCTATTTGGTATTAACTGGTAACCATGAAATGCCTCAATTCAATTCAGTCCAGAAGAGCAGGTACCTGTAGGGTATGTGGAGAGTGTTTCTATGTCTAAAGATTTCGCTGCTTCACTCTTCTGGGCTAAGCCCCAGATGTGTCAAAATCCTAGAGACGCCCCTGGACCACATGACACAGAGTAAATGCGTAGATGACATTATAATGTAGAATAATGTAGTTTGGTGTTTATTGATATTTGATAAGGGATTTTTTTTATTTCATCAAAAGAAAGTGTGAATGCTAAAATGTGGTCAAGTCCATTTTTCTGCTGACGTTTGCAGACTATAACCTGCATTAATATTCTCTTTGGTGAGAAAGATAAATAAGCATCAAAGCATAATGTGCTGTTTTAGGTAGAGTGCTATGGCAAGGGAGATGGAGTGCTCTCTTCTTTCAGACATGAACAATGTTGCTCCAAATTGTTCCATCAGTAGAATCTGTGTCTCCGAAGTAAGCATTGTGTTGAGTGATCAATGTGTGGACTGGGGATCGAAATCTCCAATTACCTCAAGATGTGCTCCAACAATACCAAATTAATTGTGAGCTGGTCGATTCTTCAAGTCATTTGAAGTGTGTGAGTAAGTCACAAAAGGTGCAGTTTGTTTCTTAAAAAATAAGAAATAAAAACAAGTTTTTTGGCATTTTCTTTGGCAGATAGTAACATTCTTCCAATCTAATGTGCCATTCAAGGTGATTACATGGACAAGACTGCTCAGTTAGGCATGGATGGATTACACAAAAATGTAGGAGGCCCTGAAACTGCTGTGTAATTAGTGTTCACATGTCATGTTATAAACATCAGGAGTTCAGTCAAAAATAAGGATTGTATTAAACTCCCCCTCAAATCAACAATGTATTTTATTATTGTTCCTTTACTCTGATGTTTGAGCTTCACTGTGCAGCATGATATATGTGCAGAGTTTGATATTAGTTGTTTTTGCCTTCATCTGTTGAAGGGAGAAAGCTACCCCAAATGCAACTTGACCACTGATAGTTCGGTCCGAGATTCAGGTTGTTGCCGCTATGCCTCAAACATAGAGGAGGAGCAGGCTACAGAGGTCCGGTAAGCTCACTTCTTTCCCTCATACACAGATTGTTTTCCTTTTCAGACTTGTGGTCCTCAGGGACATTACCCTTTAACACATTTGTTTACCACTTGGTGATGACATATAATCTCCCTTTAATTGACGTTACAAAGGTGCCTATTTAATATTTCCACATCCAATAGATACAGAGCAACATTAGCATTCGTGTGGAGTCGTGTTTCTGATCACCTGATGCATGAATGCAAGTCGTCGAACTCCAGAGGAAAGTATCATATCACAAACGTATCTGTTAAATAAGACTTCATTTCAAGTGGAGTAGGATGTAAGATGCTTTATTGGGGTTTAGGGTTGATGTGGCTGCAGGATCTGAACACAGAATATTTGCCACCACTGTTCTTGTTGCGGCTTTTGTTGGTCTCAGATCCCCCACCACACAAACACACACTGGTGCCCCCTCCCCTCCCCTCAGTGACGCTCTAATGGGCTGAGTGAGGGCTGACGTTGATGGGATGTGGAAGAGAGGTGTGTGAGGGGGAGGGAGGGGGAGGAGAAAGAGGAACGTGGGGAGAAGGGCGCTTACAAACAGAGGTAGAGCAAAAATGGATAGAGGGTTTATTATCAGATCCAGTCTCGACGGTCCGTGTAATTATCTCCTCCTTCACTTTAAGTAACTTTTAATTGCTCACTAGATTACAATGTTGCAAAAAATAACTGTATTCCCTCTATCCTGCATTCAAACTGCCAAGGGATTTGGGGATGGAGGAGATAATATTACACCCTCTCCCTCCTCCTTTCCTTCTTTGCCCTCCCTCCACTGCCTCCCCCTGCATCTCTATGCCCGCCCTCAGCCTCCATCGATCCTCCGATCCCTCTCTTCCTCGCCCTCGCTGGATTTCACTTGGAGGACATGGTGTAGCAGCCATGTGGGTGCCACTGCATGTCACGAATACGCCTAATGGACTGCATCTGGGGGCAACGGGCGCCAAACTCGTTGAAATGCCTGTATTCGCCCTTCTCCAGCAGGTATTGGCTGCCACGATATCCGGGGAACTGGTAACCCACCCAGCTGAGGAGAAAAAGAGGCGGCGGAGAGGGGAGGAAAGAGAATTGACATGTTCAAAGTGGGGAAAGATTTCACGGGTTTAAGGAGAAATGAAAAATCAGAAGGGGACAAGGAAAAAGAAAATGGAGAAAATTGATTCAAGGGAAGAAAACACACGGTTTAAAAGATGAGTAACAGACAAGTAAAATGTGAGAAAAATATGCTCAAAGCACAGATGAAGAGGGAAGATAAACATCACACAAGTAAAGACATCGATCTGTTTGTCATGCTGTCAGATGCCAAATCACAGATGTTTCAGATGGCTGGGTGCGCAACAAATGAAGTAATCACAGCATTTTAAAAAGAGTGCATGCTGTCTGCCACACCTCGGAGAGCACCGACAGGGACTAAACAGCTGACACCTTCAGCGAGCTGCAGATGAAAAAGCTTCTATTTCAGTCGTTTGCAGCGGACAGTGTGACATTTTTTTGATTTGATTACTGAGAGTTGCAAATAGAGAAAGCAGCTCCATGGAGCGTTAGATGAGAAGATCGATACTACTCTCAAGTCTGTATGCTAAATATGAAGCGACAGCCAGCAACCGGTTAGCTTTGCTCAAAATAAAGGAAATCTGGGGAGACCATAGACTGTATATAAAAGTGGTCATAGTCACTGTGGCGTCGTTGGTTTGTTGACGACCGCTTGGAACGCTTAAGTTTGGTATTGCGCCGCTCGCCATCCTGGTTATTTTTCAGCCATATCTGGCCAAGAGGGTGGAGCTGGCGATACAGTTGTCATGAACGAAGATATTAGATATAGGGGCCAAAACCTTTTTGTTCAAGTCTAAAAAAAAAGCCATTTTAACATGTAGGTCTTTGGGGGTTGACTCTCTTTTGGAGACAACCTCTAGTGTCACATTGTCCTCATTTCTGAACACAGAGGTTGCCGCTTGGGGGAGACAGCTAACTGGGCTTTGTCAGGCTAGCAGCATCTGCCTACCAGAACCTCTAAAACTCACTCATTACATTTGGTTAATTTAATCCGTACAAAGCCAGGCTAAATGTGCTCAGTATTTATGCTAAACTAAGAGATAACCCTAAGACTGCGCAAGAAAGCAAATAAATGCATTTCCCAAAAAAAATAAAACTATTTTTAAAAATGTTTGTAGCATGTTGCCACACTACTCACGTTCCACAGCTGACCATGATGCTGCCCACTCTATCGGTGAAACCGTAGGAAAACAGGCTGGGGACATCATCGTCCATAATCTCCATTTTACGGCCCTTGAACTGTCCAACCTCATACAGGCAGATCTTGTGCTTCTCGGGATCCTAAAAGATTGTATGTGGAAAGATAAAGAGGGGAAAACAGTGAGAAGAGATAGAAGATGTAGAAAAGTGCAAAGTCTTACAAAGTCAAACCATTTGTTTCCTAACAGACGGGGGTTTACCATGCGGACAGGCCTGAAGGACAGCAGGTAGTCGTTCTTCTGGCAGTTGCTCCAAGAGTCCCAACGGGGATACTCGCCCTTCTCCAGGATGAACATCTCTCCGCAGAAGTTCATTTGCTCAAAGCCCACGAAGCTGAGGAGGGGAGGAAAGGTCACAAGGATGAGAGGTGAGGATGGCGATGAGCTAAGTATGATGGACAATTATTGTATTCACTTTTAAAGGTGCACTCCACTGAAAAGGATCTTTGTATTAATCACGAAGAGTACTACTAAGCCTGTGAAAAAAACTAAATAACCCTGATGATGTCCACGTCATGCATGATGACTAAGTGGACACTCTTCTTTCAACTCGTTTATTTGCACATGCCTTACTCATCTCCTTTTTCTTTTTTTAAGGTAGTTAATTCTACTGCTGAACTCTCGTTGCTGCAAATCCCTTAGGATAAAAGCCTTTAGCTACATGCCTAAAATGTGAAGTGTGAAATGTCATATAATGGTGAGGTACAATTTTGAAATTGCCTGCTCTGTGCTCAGAGGAGTGTGGGTGTTGGGTACAGCATGATTACTTGCAGGTGGGTGTGTACGTGCAAGCTGTACGTGCACAGGCTACTTACGGTCCGCAGTCAACGCGCAGGGAGCGCACCCTGTCCATTCCCATGTCACACACATTCATGCACTCGCTGTTGATCTCAATGCAGCGGCCCTGGAAGTTCTCCTGGTCATACACACACATCTGGATAGTTGGGGTAAAATAAAGAGAATGAGAGTGAAAAAGGAGGTTGCAGAGGTGGTTTCAGAATCAAAAGCAACATCTAAGGAGAGCAGAAACAGGATAGAGAGGCTGTGATAAACAAGATGCAGGTCGAGTAAACTGAAGTGCTGACAGCTTTCTCCACAGTGACTGAACACATAGAGGCCTCACATGGTAATGTTTGCTGTTAGCAGAAGTTGTCGACCGCCCCCTCACTGAGCTGTAATAACTTGCTGGTCGTGATAAAAGACATCAGCCTGAAGGTAAACTGTTAAGGCCAGCTGCTTCACACTGTGCGAAAAATAATGTATGCAAAATCTGTAGGTCTTTGATCATCTGCTATGTGTGTGTGTGTGTGTGTGTGTGTGTGTGTGTGTGTGTGTGTGTGTGTGTGTGTGTGTGTGTGTGTGTGTGTGTGTGTGTGTGTGTGTGTTGTACCTTGTAGGCCATCTTGCCCATATCAGACATCTTGTTCTGAGCTGCCTTCCCATCGGTCTGGGAAGCGGACTTGGACTTCTCTCCTCCGGCAGACATATTGACTGAAAACAGAAGATGTTTTAAGCATTATTAAATAGCTGTCACGTAAAGGGACTGTATGAAAATGATTAGGATAAGGACTGTCCAACCTGTTAAACATTATTTTTCAAATATATAAAAAGCAAAGCCCACTCAACTGATGTTAATATTTTCTTTGGACCCTCCCTCCCCTTTACTAAGAGACACAATATAACACCCTACCCACAATATCTCAAAGTAATATAACACAATACTGTATTTAAAGTTTTAGATTATCCTCTGTTCAGAAAAAAAGAATAAAGCAAATAACCTCCCTCTTTCCTGACCCCCGACACCCCGCCTTTCATACAATCCCTAACAAAGCTGATTTCAGGTTAGACTTTCCTACACACATCACTATCCTGTCACTGCTTTACACTTACGTTTATGGCATAAAATGTCCTTCTACCATCAAAAAACATTACTAAAATGAAGTCCAGAAGAAAATCCTACTCAAAAGAAAACTATTAAAAAACCACGGTACCATTGTAATATATATGAATATATAACATATGAAGAGATTTTTCTAAATACAACTTGTTGTGGCTTTAAACATTTTTAGTTCCCAACCTGAAATTAAAAATCTAACATTCATGCAATTGAAGTGCTGTGTTGTGGAACCAACTTGATTTTAAAGTCATATTTTAGGATCCACCAGCATTAGTTTAAGCGTTATTCATACTGATGAGTAAATACACAGAATAACTAGATTTACTGACAGCTATTTGGTTTTACTTGTATATCTTTAGCTTAAACTACAATAAACTTTTCTCACAATTAAGTATTACATCAGGTTACTCTTGCTCTCTACCTCCCTTCTTTCTTGTCTTTTGATGATGTTTGTCCACTGTCTTACCTGTGGCAGTGTGTGCGTAAAAGAGTAGACTCGGGGCTGGGACTGGTGGTCTGTGTGAGTGTGCGCCAGGCCCCTCGTCGCTTTTATATGCTGGCGCCCAGAGAGAGGGGATTATAGACACAGAAACAAACTCGCTGAGCTCACAGCCCCCACAGAATAGAAATACCCCCATCATCAAAGAGAGAGAGAGGGGAAGAGAGAGACAGTGGGGCAGAAAGAGAGGCAGAAAGACATGTGATGAAATAAGAAGAGTATGAGGAAGCAAATGTGACAAACTGAAAATCAATGTATATTTGGCCTCAGAGACAAAATAGCTTCATAATAATGTTTTCATAATAGGAATCCATTAACTAAAAAGAGAGTTAGCTGTTACATACAAAGCCCTAACCCCAATAGTAGTCTCATAATAATGACCGGCAGGCAGACCAGGTAAAGAGTCACATAATTATTCACTCAGTGTCCCATCAGTTCTGTAATCAAGAGGCGCTGGGACAAACAATAACAGGAAAAGCAATAAGCGGTGAGAAGCAATAACCTTGCTGTTCCAACTGTTGGTGAGCAAAGAGGTTCAGAGTGTACATGGCTCCTCGTCACCGTGGGAGAAGGCTATTAAATTACAGCCCTCTGAATTTTCCTTCTTGTGTGGGTGTAAATATTGTGGTGGGTGTTAGTCTGTGAGGTGCATAGTCCAAAAAGCACTTGGGGAAGAAAGCAACCCAGATGAAGTCCACACAGGCGAGGTCGCATCAAGGTCTCACATGTGCTGAGGAGGACAGCGGGGAAATAACGAATGCAGCACTTCAGCAGATGAGATCTCAAAGTGAAGTGACAGGACTCATTAATCCTGCAGTTTGAATTTCCTAAAATCCTAGCGCTCAAGTGATCATCAGAAAAAGGTCAATGGAGAAACGAGGGAATGGCTAAACTGAGCCAACTTTGCTCTCAGTGACTGCTGGACGTCCTCAGAGTCACAAGGATGAAGCACAAGTAGGGAAGTGTCCGCAGCAAGGGGAAGTTGAGTGGACACATCTCTTACCCCGTTCCCCATCCTCTGGTCGAGAGCGGAGGATTCTTCATTCAGTCAAGTTCCCCCATCCAGAAGAACCGTCTAGCTTCTCAGAGCAGATGAGGAAAAAGGGCTGAGAATGTGTAACATGTTTTCTTTCCTAAATCACATCACAGATCATGGAAATTGCAATGCTTAAAGCAAGGGAAGTGTAAAATAAATTGGTATTCAGATAGAGGAAAGTTATTGTGATATTATCTCTTTTTCTAAAGGGACTGGGCCAGAATGACGGCATAAAGTAGTTTACATGATAATGTAATGTTAATGGTTTGATGCCATGCTCCTACTGTCTGCATGGCATAGTGTCCTTGAGTGGGACACTGAACCAGAAGTTGCTCCGCAGGCGCTTTACAGCTCACTGCTTCTTGAATGCTTAGCATGGGTTAAATGTCATATATGTGCATACCGATTAAAAATACAGTTTTGAAATAGGCTCTGAATGATGTGATGGCCCAATTAAAACTATTACATTCCTAAAGACAGTTCACTGACAATGATTGTGTCTTATGATTTAAGAATCTGTATTGGATTTTCCTTGGATTTTGTTCTTTAATACATTTTAGGAGGAGATTAAATCACATTTATGATATTTGCAAAGCAGCATATGTGAAGGTATTGTATTTTAAATATGCTTGGAATTAACGGTATAGGACGATACATTTTTAACATTCACACCTGGCCACAGCTGTAAACATGACAGGAACACAACATTATAATTTGAGACTGTGATCCGGCTCCTTATAACCAGGCCATAAATGGTTAGTTGTAGTATTAAGATACTGCAACTGAGCTGATGGGAAAGATGAACTACAGCCAAGAAAAGTCAATGACGTGTTTTATGTGCACTAATAAAACATGCTCTTCAAACAGCCATTCGTTCAATGTCTGGAGCCTGGCTGATGTACCTTGAAGTGTGAAATAGAAGTTCAATAGAAGTTTGGTAAACCTTCCTTCTCACAGTCCATTGTGCCTGCATTGACATGTTCTATTTTACATTTCATATCCAGGCCTGTTATGTCCAGGCTGTTTACATTGTGTGTCTAATGTTAGAAATACTGTACAGCCATCAATACAGCAAGACATCGCATTACCAAAGCCACATTTAAAGGGAAAAAGTGTCCTTGACTGAACAAAATATGTATTATATAAAATATTCCTACACCTCATTCTTTCATGTCCCCCTCACATAAGTGGAGGCACCACTGAGGCCTTTACCAACTACTATACAGAAAGTCCATTAAACAGTCCATCCATCTGTTTGCAACGGATCAACCCATTTATGACACTAAACAATATGTAATACAAAAGTTGTGTCAGTGTTGCATCCTCATACACTACATGTCTCTGTGAAATGGAAGGTAACATTTTCAGGATGCCTTTGTTAAGTGTCCCACAAAGTTTACAAATCTGAAAAGTTGATATATGTATATACAGAACCAAAGTGGAGCACACTTAGTGTCCTCCAGCAGATAATGGTGTACACCCACGTTAGATTTATGAACTAAAAGGCAGTCCTCTGTGGAGGGAAGACTTTTATAGGGAATAATCCTACAAAATGATTATATTATAAAGCGTGACGACATCTACATGTACCTGAAAAATGTAGGCTATAAACTACACAGCACTATATACACAAGTCTCCACTTTCATTGAAGCAGTGACTTCATAAATTCAGTTGTGGTGTTGGCCGTGACTGTGTGTCTGCATGGCAGTGAACATGTTAAGGAGAACTCCTTCTGTCTGCTCTCTAGATTAAATGACAAGGACAGAGGACCAGCTGAGGTTATTGGGGGATGTTGCTGTGGCAACTGTGGCTCACTGTGTGACGTGATAGACAAAGGAGTTTATATTAAAACAACATTGCTTCGTGGACGTGACACAGGCCCAGCTTCATATAGTAGTTCAACATAGCCACAAAGTTATTTTCATTTTCAGTGCTTTCAGTGTTTTTTTCATTTATTTAATAACGTGAAATCTTCTCCTTAACCACTTCTAAAACTATGTTTTCACTGTAAAAGAAAATTATTATCGTATTGTTCTTATTCATTAATAATCATCATCATTAATTTAATTCCTCTGTCCCAGTTTTCTCGACTTTTTGGGAGCCACCACAGTAACATGCTCTCCAAATCCTTCTCATTCTCTGCCTATAGTCCCGTCCATTGTTGCTCTATACGATGGCACTGCTGACCTATACGAATAGAGCAACAACAGAGCCGCATTCCTCAGCCTCACCTCTGTGCCTGCGCTGTATATGGTCTGCTGAGTCGACAGACCGCATAGGGTTACAAAGAGAGAGCGAGAGAGCTGGGCGACCAACTCACCGGCGCGCGCGCGCGCGCTCTCAAACCCATTTTGACGCACGCGAGGTTAACTCTCACCTGAGTCAAGTTGGTCACATTTAGCCATCTGAAAATGGCTTCCTTCTGCTTTCAAAATAAAAGCCTTAATGGTTCTAAGGCAGGCTAAAATAAGATAAGATAAAATAAGATAATCCTTTCCCGCAGTGGCGAAATTGCAGGATTACAGCAGCAAGAGACACAGTAAAATAAAAAAAATAAAAACAAGTAATACAAATAAACAGTAATAAAACAGTTAAGAATCCACAATAGCAGTATTGTATATACAGACAGAATACAAATGTATTTCAAATGTATTTATATTGCACCAGTTGAAGTAAGTAAAGTGACCAAGGTGATTGAAGTGGCTCACAAGTAGGGCAATAATCATTAGTTTATTATTAATATATTACCTAACAGGGCCTAATAGGCCTCCCATAGGAATGCTCACCTACTTTTTGTCATATTCCCTTATGTGTATTGCTAACAATCTGCTGATTAATGTATCCATTATGCACACAATTGTTTAGTCTTTAATATGACTTCAAATATATGCTCTATTTAGTTGGTTGTAAGCTAAATCTGCGAAAAGTAACTCACTTAATTAGGCTTTTATGATTTCCATCCATTATCAAAATAACTGCTGATGATTTTTCAGTTATTCATCCCCGAATCATTTAGTAACTTAAAAACGTACAAAAACAACCATTATCTGGATCATTGTATGATCATTGACCAACGTAAAGAGTTTCACAATAAATGCTCATTGTGAAACTCTACGTTGGTCAATATAGAGCTTAATTATGAAGACCCTAACAGGAAGTGTAATTCTGAGTGCGGGTGAGCTTCACACACCACAAACTCGCCTCGTTTACATTATCAGCACGGAGATGCAACACGCGCACACGCGCGGGCACGAGGGTCCCGCGTGGACGCCGGTATAAAACCGAAGAGCCAGGTCCAGACAAAAGTCTACGTAAAGAGGATTTTTTGCGAGTAGCGCGAGGAGAGCGAAGAGCATCCAGGTAAGCAATGACAGAGCTTTCCCACGGGATGGACTAACTTATCCAACTTACTCTCACGTAATCAAGAACATGTTGGCTGCATGAGAAGTTGATTGAACACTTGTTTTCATTTATATGGTGTTAAACACTGTCAGTTACAACAAATGGAAACTATTTAAATCCACCTAAAGTGTATATTTTAGAACTGTGCCAATACTCATGCATGTCACTGTTTATACCCCTTCTCTGATTCATGTATTTTGTTTTTCTTGCTTTGTTTTTCACTTTAGAAATGAGTAGATTTACTAAAACCCACATGACCTCACCCATGTACTTCCCTGGCATGGATACAGCCCCTTTCTTTAAGGTGAGCACACACACACACACACACACACACACACACACACACACACACACGGTCCACACCCTCACGCCTCTCCCTGTCTTCCCCTGTGTACAGGTGACTGTGTTTGAGCGGGAGCACTTCCAGGGCAAGTGTCAGGAGTTCACCTCCGAGTGCTGCAACATCCACAACTGCGGCCTAGACAACATCCGCTCCATCCGAGTGGAGAGTGGAGCGTGAGTCACACAGCCTGTACGCCCGCACATCTCTGTGGACATCTGACTGACTGTGTGTGTGTGTGTGTGTGTGTGTGTGTGTGTGTGTGTGTGTGTGTGTGTGTTTATGTAAGTGTGTGTCTGTGAGACGGAGATACAGGAGAGATAATGAGAGAAGAGGTAGTGTCCAGGCTCCCACTAAAAGCGTATCACCTCTAAAGTCACCCTTATGCATACGCAGCAGTGGGAGGAGGTCGTCTTCTTCTTGCCACAGTTGCCTTTTACAAATGAAATACTGAGAAAGACGTTAAACTACCACCTGAAGAGCTGACGGGGAGGCCTATTCAGAGCTGGCAAACGAGCCTCACCTGAGGTCAACAGTTATCGTTGGTCAGCAGTGGTTCATTTGAGGCCACGTGACCTTTTGATAAAATGGTGGGACATTTCCATTTCTGTGTCTGCAGACGAAAATGTCAAGATCCCTCTGATGCGCAACAAAATTTGTATCTGATCTGAGAACTCTCTATATTGGGACGAGCTTGTAAAGAACAATTCCTACTACTACACTATATACCATCTCTTACTCTCCATTTCTATGGCGCAGTTTTCACACTGGAAAGTAACGTCAATACTAAAGGCTCTGGTGTTTTCAGGCGGGTGCTACTCTTAAGCGGCGTTATGAACTGTAACTACTGTATGAGGGCAGTGTGGAGGGGCGTCTGTGGGGCACGCTTCACGAGTAATCCATCCATCATTCATTGTGTCCAACGTTACTTACACTTCTATACATAAGGGCAATATAATAATATAAATAATTAACAATAATTCTCTTGACACAACATCAGATGTACTATTTGGAATGCTGTTTATAAATATACACTTGATTAAATTAGTTATAGTCGGTTATATTTTTTAGCTTTAATTGATACATGTCTTTACTTCTTGTTTTCCAGAGCAGTGATTACTTGCTTTACTTGTGTATTCTATATAAAAGTATTTCATGTGTATATCAGGAAAAATGACAAATGCCACAGCATTTGGTTCTTTTCAGACAGAATCAGCATCACTCCTGTGTGGTTATTAAACACCCAAATAATGCAGTTGTGTTTTATCAACGGCATGTAATCATACATTTAAAAAACATCTGTTCTTGGTTGGAAAAAGTGCAGTCTTTTCCTCTGTATACATCAAACAGCCATCTGTTGGTGACTCCTCACAGGGTAGGAAAACCTATTAAGAGCACTCAGTATTTTTGATGCACTTTGGACCAAAACTTTACTCCGGGTAGCTTTATACAGCTTTATACAGCTTTATACAGCTTTATACAGGCCATGTGTAGTTTTCCAAAGTCTGTGTATTGATTTGCCAAACACCTGCTGAATGCAGATTAAGCTCCAGTTTGAGAATTTACCAAATATTAGGTAACCAGAACAGTCTGGTTGCCTCTGTTCACTCACACCTCTTCTTTCCCTGAAACTCTTTCAGAGCCAACGAACAGAAAACTCAAAAGTGCTCAATGCTCAACAGACTATGTCTGTTTTTTTGTTGTTCGTGAAAAGGGGGCTTTAAAGAGAACAGAAAGTGTAAATTTCTATTAAAACAAAGTGATATCCAATCTGAAGTCATCCAATATTAACTGATAACTTTTCATCTTTTATTTTGTGAGAATTGAAATAAAACAATTTAAAAAATAGTGGATATAACCTTTAGAGCTGATTTGGGGGACCTTTTTTTACTGTGGAAATGTTAAATATAAAAATATAGGACATTCACAATTTAATGCACTTTTTCCTGTGACCACTAGAGGGACATAAACTGGGTTCTGCTCTCACCCCATCCAATGTCACTCACATGTCTGTTTTATGTTCAGACTGTTTTCTGACAACACTGTTTATAATTTTCACTCACCCATCTGACCATTTCTTATCCAACCATGTCTCCAGTTGGGTGGGATTCGAGCACCATGACTTCCAGGGCCAGCAGTTCATCCTGGAGAGGGGCGAGTACCCCAACTGGGAAGCCTACAGCGGCTCCTTGTCTTACCACATCGAGCGCTTCATGTCCCTTCGTCCCATCTTCTGTGCTGTGAGTGACTGCAGAGGAGGGGAGGGATAAAATAAGACATGGGAAGAAAGAAGTGGGAGTGAAAGAGCAAGAAAACACAAATGACTGAAACAACTCAAAAATAGAAAATGAGACAACTTGGTGCCAAATGTCTGCTCGCTCTATACGTCCGTCTGACAGGCCTAACACTACGTACTCTGTTGCACCTCCTCCACAGTCTCATCAGAGCAGTCGTATGATGATCTTTGAGAGGGAGAACTTTATGGGCCGCAACACCGAGCTGTGCGACGACTACCCCTCCCTGCAGGCCATGGGCTGGTTCAGGCCCGAGGTGGGCTCCATGCAAGTGCAGTGTGGCGCGTAAGTCAGAGCTTCATACCGACACAATCGAGTTCAAGTTGAATTAAAGCTCTTTATCATAAAGAAGTCCACTTATCTTAAAGTTAAAGAAGAAGCAAAAAGGGGAAATGGGAGCAGAAAAGAGCATCAGCACTAAATAATTCAACAAACACACAAGACCAAAAAAATGATGTCATGTTAACATGAAACGCGCTGAAGTTAATTTTGCAACACAACATGAACTTGAGGTAGAGCTTGAGCGATGAATCATCAGGCCAATATTAATGGAACGTTAGCTTCTCACAGATCGTATCAGCACATGTCGGCTGATGAATAACAGGAAACTGCTGAACAGAGATGTCGAAGACAAGTTCGCAGGAATATAGAAACACAGTCACCATTATGTAGTTTGTGCACCGGAGAGCACTGAAATGTATATTTGTTACTATAAAATGTTCCACTTAGTGGATGCCTTAAAACATTTTAATAACTGAGTTTAATCTAAATGCCACCTGGAGACATTTTTTTATGTAATGAGCAAATTAGAAACTAAATTCAGCTCTTCTTACTTACCAACTCTCTTGTCTTTCTTCAGCTTCGTGTGCTATGAGTACCCGGGCTACAGGGGCCAGCAGTACATCATGGAGTGCGAGAGACACAGTGGAGACTACCAGCACTGGAGGAACTGGGGCTCCCACTGCCAGACCCCAAAGATCCAGTCCATCAGACGCATCAGGCACTGAGAAGGAGACGATCAGAACTGGCCACAGTAACGGCTCAGGCTAACACCTGGACGCTGTGCTTTAGGGGCCTGACTGTTGACGCCTGAACTTAAGGTTTGGTTCCGAGTCTGAGGATTCATTTGTCAGCAACTACAACACAGACCATCAGTGAGGTAGCAGCTACCTCTTTATCCCAGCTCATATTCATTTTTGTGTTATTACTCATTTTGTTTTAGAACAAGTGAAATAAAGCACAGATTGAGAACCTTGAGAAGTCCTTTCTGTCATTCCTGTGTGAGTGCACGTATGCGGAGAGAATGTTAGCACACGGATATTAAGGTTTAAGTGCAAAACGCAAATAAAAAATGTATGCAGTTTAAATTATCCATTGGCATTTTGATGGATTAGGACAGTGGTTCTCAAACTGTGGGGCGCACCCATTACATGAGGGGAGCGGGGGGAAACGCAGAATTTCTTTATTTCAAGACCTTTATTGAGAACTTCACATTTTACAAAAGTACAAAGTACACGGACATAAAAAACATTAATGAATACATTGCAGAATGCCTGTACTTTCATGGGAATGTTTACGTTACGACGTTGTCAGGTTACGCTTGTGCATGCGCGACTCTACTACATCCATGAGATCAGCTTTTCTGCTGTTGCGTCTCTCAAAACAGAATACAGATCTAATCATTGAGTATGAATTAAAAGTGTCCGTATCAAATCTACAATCTCGTTTTAACAAGATTTGTAGAGGAAAGCAGGCGCTTTACAGCCATTAATAATGATACAAAACAGGTTAATTGCAGCCACAATAAGCTATTTATTTTTTGCCAAATTGTAGTTATTTTTTGCATAGATATAACTTTATTTGCATTGTTCTAACAAAGTGATTGCACATTTTATTTGTTTTTGTCTGATGGAGCAATCTGGTTTACTTGAAAGTGATTGCAATTTTCTTTATTCTATTATTTGAAAAGCATGGATGGAAGAGTCACAAAAAGTTATTTAAAAAAAAATCAGCATGGACCATTTTGTTACAATTTTGTTGTGGCGGTGGGGCATGAACATTTTTCTTAAAAGAGAAGCACTTTTTTCAATGTTATGGTGGGTATTAAAGTGTACAGTCACATTAACTGCAATGCAATTACTTAGTGCTACCTATTCATTGCTTTGGTCGTACTTTTAAGTTTCCATGACGATGAGTGTTACAGTGACTTTTACATCACACCGCCCACCAGTCACGACATGTACAACAGCTGCTAACTTCAACACCATCTTTAGTTTAATGTACAGGTGTAATCAAGAGAGAAGCACAGAATGTTTTTCTTACGACCGGCAGTTTCACACTGTGCAAGTCTTATTTAACCGATCAGTGCAAGATCAAGCAGCTGTGGCATAATTTCAGTGAAAAGTCAGATGCCATTCCTCCCACAGCAGGTTTAAATAGAAATGATTAGTGATGTGTCCTTTCGTGTCGAGGCTTCGATGCGCGTGTCGAGTAATCCAGGTAGATTTTGGTGAAGCGCGTATCGAGGCTTGTGTCGATGACGTATGTGGGGACGTTCGAAGCTTCGCGAGCCGGCCGTACCACGTGACTGATTCAGAAAATGGTTCGTGGGTTTGCCGTGCGATTTGAAATATAAGGGGCAGCGAAACTCAATGGATTTCCCCCTTCCTCTCTGTACCCCAGCGTCATCTGTGCCTGTGAAAGGGTATTTTATAAAGCAGGCAAAATAGTCCCAAAAAGCCCAGCACTGTGGAAAAGTTCTTATTTAAAAAAAAAAAAAAATTGGACACATCAACAGCGGAGCTGAGGCTCGAAACACCGATCCTCTGACTGAAAGACAGGTAATCTAACCACTGACTCACAGTCACATCACAACGCTCTTCCCAATTTGTTTCCACCTTTGATTTTGACCCCGCCATTATATCATAAAGATAGACACAATATTAATAAGTTAATAACTGATGTATTGGCGTCACAAAAATAATTTATTAAATTCAAAGCTTCACACACCAAAGCCATGGTGTCGTTGTGATCACGCTGCCTGTTTTACATGTATGTCCACTTGGTGGCGCAGTAGAGCAAATGAAGCCCCATGAAGCTTCGGCCCATGAGCGAACCAATTGGATGGAAAGCTTCAATGCTTCAGGAAGCTTCATCATTTCAAATGATCCCAACCGTGATGTGTGAGAACAGTACTTAACGGTATGCAGGGTTCATACACATTTTGACAAATGGATTTCCATGACTTTTCATGACTTTAAACCAAATTTCCATGACCAAACATTTTGTGAAATCTCGGTGTATACATGAAAAAGTGAGAACATTTTGTATTTAAACTAACAATGAAAATTCCAAAGCATACAGTATACCTTAAATGACACAAATGAATGAGAGACAATAGTTTGATTAAAAGAATAAACATTTATATAGATGCCTGTATGTATGCCTGTTTATATTTTGAGCGTCTTTCTTTTAAAAGCATATTAATAATTTCAAACTCAGTGTAAATGAATGACATGAACATATGAATATAACAAATTTCCTTGACTTTTCCCAAATTTTGGGGATTTTATTTTTTTCAAGGACTTTTCCAGGCCTGTAAATAACCATTTTAAAATTCCATGACTTTTCCAGGTTTTCCATGACCGTAAGAACCCTGGGTATGTGAACGTTTGTCCATTGGCTGAAAGCATGACATGCTTGATATTAGGACTGCAACAACAAATCGGTAAAATCAATAAAAATCGATTATCAAAAGAGTTGGCAACGAATTTCATCATCGATTCGTTGTGTCGCACGATTATTAAGCCATTCAATACGTCGCGGAGAAGAAGAAAAAAGCGGAGCAGAGCAATTGGCCGCCAGCGTGTCTGAGATTGGAGCGAGACGCGGAGAAACGCTGAGGTTGTGATCTTAGCAATAGAAGATCTTTGATGTGATGTGACGAGTCTTGGCCAATCAGCGTTAAGATATCTACAGCGTCTTCATTTCCCTCAAACCTTTTTTTTTTTAATGGAAGCTAGTCAGCTTGCTATCACGTTAGCTAACGTGTTTGGGTTGTGTATTGTCCAGTGTTGTATAAAGTACCCAAAAGCCGTACTTGAGTAAAAGTAAAGATACTTTACTGGAAAATTACTCCAGTAAAAGTAAAAGTCACCTATTAAAATACTACTTGAGTAAAAGTCTTAAAGTATCTGATATTTTCTGTACTTAAGTATCAAAAGTATTTTTCTGATATAAAATGTACTTAAGTATTGAAAGTAAAAGTACAAGTACATGCTTTTAATAAAAAAGCAATGGGTCAGAATTTTGAGAATTATGAAGTTTATTCTTTTAAGTGCTGTGGCCACCGTGACCAAGGACAAGGAGTTGTGTTGATAAAATAACCATATATATTATGTTCAACATAATATATTGTACCTAAGTATACTTTTGCATCTACTATGAACTTATCATCGTAATTCTCCAAAAAGCAATATGACACTATGAAGGAGTTGTAACAGTGTGGTTATAAGTATGCTCATTCTGCCCGGTAACGGTCCGTGGGTCCCTTGGTACCGGGCCCCTTGGTACCGGGTCCCTTGGTACCGGGCCGTGGGGCACTTGATACCAGGCCCCTTGGTACTGGGCCGCACAGAAAGAATGAATGAAAAATGTAAGTTAAATTAAAAAAGTCCGGAAAAAAAATTTATTGTGAAAAATGACCAGATACATCCGTCTGTGGTGACCTCAGACGGAACCCCTTGACACATGTCAATATGTCACGTTACCCTAAAAATGAAACTTAAATCTGTTTCAACTCTGCCGGTGTTCTGGATTAAAACCAAGGCAAAGTATCCTGAGATCGCCAAAAAAGCATGAAAACCTTCTTCCATTTCAACATCCTGTCTTTGTGCAGCGGGTTATAAGTTGAGCAGTAGACTGGACTAAAGGTTTAGTTAGGAGTAGACTGGACATAACGAACACACGTCAGGTGTCGTTGTCTCCTGTCTCTCCGAGGTCGGACCCGGTCCGTGACAGTTTGGTCTTCACGTTACCGGCCCGTGACGCATAAAGGTTTGGGAGCGCTGGACGAGAGGATGTAGAGGGCTAATGCAGAATATTGTGATTCGCAAAACCTGCTTCGTGGAGTCTGTGTTCCACCACAGTCCCGGATGTGTTTTTCTTTCTTTCTAGAGATAGATTTGATTTTGTAGCGAGTAACGAAGGTTTCAGGGGAAATGTATCGGAGTAAAAGTATCAGTTTTCTTTGCAAAATGTAGTGAAGTAAAAGTAAAAGTAAACAGAAATATAAATAGTAAAGTAGAGTACATATATCCCAAAAAACTACTTAAGTACAGTAACGAAGTATTTCTACTTCGTTACTATACACCACTGGTATTGTCGTTAAAGTTTCTTTATGTTCCGTTACAGTTCAGTCTTGCTTGTAAAAAAACGTAGCGTGATGAAACATGCCGTAACCCCCGGTCTGGTTCAGTTCACGCTGTCACTCGTTAACGTTAAACCAGCACACCGGTGGATCTGGCTGCAGGTTTTTTTTTTTTTTTTACTCTAAGTAGAATGAATCAAATCACGTAGTTGGGCTTAGCCTCAATATAGTTGCAACCCTACTTGACATAACAGTTAATAATTGTTCTTTTGATGTAACCTGGATCAAACCAACTCAAACTAAAAAGTGAGCATGACTTCAGACAACGAGTGGTTAATAAAATAGGAAATAAAGTGACAACTATGCGCAGTGAAGTAGATACAATATGTTTAACATATAGGTTTTGTATTTTGTACAAAAATCATCATCCAATAGCGGCTTTCCAAACTTTCTCATGATTAATTGACCTGTTCCACCAAGGTCATCGTACTAGGGCACAGGTGTTACTAATAACATTAACGATGGCTCTGTTCTAAACTATGAAGCGTAACAATGAGCCAGCATGCACACTACCAAGAAAATGAAGCAGCTTAAAGGAGTTCAGCCATCATTAATTGTATTATTTGCGCCTGTGCTTTTCATAATAATGTCAAAATGTTTTCAGTCAATGCATTCAGCAAAAACACTGCTGTGTTTGCGCCATGACAGAAATAATCTCCAATTCTACTACTTTTTGAGGCCTTAAATTAATAGAAATGTTACAATACTTTTTCAGATTTCAAGACATGGTCTGACCTTGTTATAATATCTGTTTTTGCTGTACGAGCTCATGGCTTAACAGTTTAATACTTCAGTTTTTTTTTGCTAGCGGCATAACTCGATGAATGTGATCTGTCTTCCACTTAAAGAGATATTTTAACATCTACTAAAAAAGATTGCCATGACATTTTGTATAGACAGTCATAGTCCCCAAAGGATGAATTCCAATGACTGAAGTGATTAGGTGATTGAGGACACTCCCAGCCTCAGCTGTACTTTGTGTTTGGTGCTAATAAGCTAATGTCAGCATGTGAACACGCTAAAATTAGATGAACACTGAAAACATTAGACCCGCTAAACATCAGCGAGTAAATATTGTTACTGTGAGCATGTTAACATGCTATTAATGAGAGTATTCTGCTCACATCACAGCTCCTAACTAGAAACGCTTGCGTAATAATCTTGTTTATTGTTGTATTAAAGATGACTATATTAAAAACAATTGAGACACTGCACATATTTAGTACCTATAATACCCCTGAGGCCACTGTATACCAAAATGTATTCTGTATTTACTGGCATTGGCCATACATAACCGCCCGTACCTGTTGTATATTGAACTATACTAAAGCATAAACATAAATTCATATTCAACTTCTGTAAAAAAAAAAAGCATGTTGTACTACATGTTGTACATGTTGTACTCTCAAGAGGAACAACAGACATGCGTCTGAGCCTCTAAAAAACAGGTTGATTTGAGTTGTTTTCTTTTAGAAATGTGCATAAACTAAGGGGTTGGAAGTAAAAAAAAGAAAGGCAGAAGGACACATATAGCTGCTCATAATCCAGCAGAACCAGGCTCTCTATAAATGACTCCATCTAAACGCACTTCACCCTGAGGACAAACTTAGAAAATCAATTCCTCATTTCTTTTTCTGTTGCTTGCAGTGCTTTCTAGTCAGTGAAGTGCTCTTTTTAAAATGAAACTAATTTGTGTCAAAGAAAATGTATTTTTCTTGACAAAGCAGCTGCTATGCCCTGTATGTTTATCAGCACTTTGGTGAATATGAGCATCAACAAAAGTATTCTTGTTGTATTTAGATTTTTAGTCGTGTTTTATCCAGCGTGTCCTGCCTTTAAAAATGTCTAGATCTATTCTTAAATAGCAATCTAGTATTTACAGTTTGTGTACCCTTTCTTCTGGACCGCTGTTGTGACTATAGTTGAACAGGTAATTAGAGCTTTTTAATCAAAGCTTGTGCCAGAATAAAGTGCTTTTGTTTGGTGTAGCATGTAACAAAATATCTAGAAAATATGAAAGAGCACAACAGCATCAAGCCAATCTCAAATTATTATCAACTTTTGTCCATATTTCATCTGTCTAAAAGCATCTCTCGTCCATCCTCCCTTGTCTCCTCTCTCAGACTCCCTCGCGCTCTTCTCTCACTTCCTCCTTCATCTGGGCATCCTCCTGTCTGTGGCGGTGACCTTCGGCCCCTCTCCTCCTGGCTTTGGGTGAGTCAACTCCCTGGACCCCTTCGTCTTGGCCTTCTCTCTCCCCGTCCTCTGCTCCCATCTCCTCCACCACATGCTCTTCGTCCTCCTTGTCCTCTTCGTCATCCTCCTCACTCCTCTCTGAGTCTGACTCATCTGAGTTGTCCTCTTCCAGGTAGCGATAACCTTTGACCTGCAGACACAAATTTCATATTATACTGATGACAGGGGAACAGTTTGCACACATTTTAGTCACCAGTAAAATGTTTAATAATAAAGCTCGGACTATAATAAGATTTTATTGACTCTCACACAGCTGAAGGATTTAGGTCATGACACTGTTAGCAGGATTTAAAATATCACCACCCTCCAGATCTCTGTTGAGAGATCCAGTTGACTGTGGGTGACACCAGTTGGGAATCCTCCCGGGTCTGGCTCCAGGAGGAGGCCTGAGTTTTGGTTTTATATGTAACCAAACTCTAGTTTAAGAAAAATGTACTTCACATGTACTTCGACATTAACCAATGGCTACAAAAAGTTACTTTATGGTCACCATATATTCCTTGTAGGTGGCCCCCAGTTCTGCAAAGTCTCTCTTGAGAATGAGACCGCGTGTCTCAATGAGATTACGGTGTCCGAACAGAATGTAAAACGAACGAGAGTCGGTGGCGTTTTGGATTGAGCTTCCATATTTATTCCTGATGCTCGCTTTGCAAGAGCCACAATGGACAAGTGACGGCTGATTCATGAAGCTGAAATGAAGAGTATATTTACGATACTACGTTTTCAATTTAAACAAATAATTATACGTTTTCATTCTGTTTATGTCTTTTCATTTTATGGAAGTGTCACTTAATCGTCTTTTGAAACCTATGAATATGCAAATATATTGTATTACTTCCATCTATTCTCAGTGTATGTGCACAGGAGGTTTTAAATGTCCACATCACAATTGTGTTGCCTATTGGACCATCATTGTCTCCAAACTAGATGTGATGTCACAAAATAACGCTCATCCGTACTCGTCATAAATCGATATTCAAGATGAGCACACAGAAGCTTTCTCCCTTCAGCAGATGAATGTGAAACATTTAAATGCTGTAACAATGAGCAATACCCATTTGAGTTGAGTGTCTAAGCTTTAATGAAATAACGGCCTTTTAACTTAATAACACATGAAATTGACTTGAAATTAGATATATGAAACAAAACAGTTACAAGCCGTTTGTTTTACCCTAATTGGTTTCAATGGAAAATGAATAAATTAGTTCACCTCTTGGGCTGTGAAGGCTGCACTTTAATCTTCACCTGACAGCATGAATCAGACATCATTAGCAACAGTCAGAGAGTTCTCACCTTGTGCCGTGGCCGCGGGATGCGAGGCAGTCTGAAAGGCACTTTCATGGCCAGCCGACGCTCCATCAACCAATAACAGTAACAGGCCAGCAATAAAGTGGCCAAAAGGATGGAGAGTTTGGCCTGAGGAAGAGTGACAAAAATAGGCAAGGAAAGATATAAGTAGGAACTTTTACTTTAAAATGTGGGTCAAAATTTACCCGAGACACAAACACATCATACCCTCATTGGCAGGTTGGACCAGAGGTAGACTATGAAGATGGCGATGGCCTGCCACCAGTGATAGATGGTGTAGACAAAGTCCAGACGTTCTTTTTCCTCAGCGTAGAGCATACCGAGCAGAACTGACACACACAGAGAGGAGTGAACAAAGTTAGTGGACAGTAATGAACCTACAAATGCCTCAACCACAGCCGTTACTCACTGCTGACGCCGGTCTTGTTCAGCGCTGTGCCAAGTCCCCACAGCACAGAGATCACCAGCAGAGGGCCCATATACTCCAGACTTTTAGGAGGTGGAGAGAACGCCAGGAGCACCACCAGCAGCACGGCATGCACAGCCGCGCCCCCCACCAGACACACCCAGCGTGGGAAGCGTAAGAGGCAAAGGGAAAGGGCGGAAAAGACGGAGCAGGAGAGGCCATAGACGAGTATGAGGAGCCATAGTTTATCCAGGCCCAAAACGCAGACGCCATAGGACTGTGGAGGGAGAGAAAGAAAGAAATGAGATGAATCGCATGTATTTTCTATATTTCCTGAAAGCTAAGCAATGCAAGTGACAGCTATTCTACTCTACCAGGGAAAATCCACTGATTGCAAACAGAGTTTCAAATCCACTGTAGATGAAGAAGGGGCAGAGCAGTCGCAGGCGGTAGTCTCTCAGGTGTTTGAAAGGCAGCTGGAAGATGTTTCCCCAGCCAATACTGCGGAGGTCGATTTCTTCTGTCGGGCTGTAGGCAGCGCCACACAGCACAAGGAACTGTGGGTAGCAGCAAACAGCAATCAATTTATTTTGAGTTATTATGAATGATTGCCATGGTTTGTACATGCGGTTTGCTTTGAAATATTAGACAGTCCTATTGAAGACTAAAATAACCAATTCCAACATAATAATAATATTAATCAAAGCTTAATAGGCCTTTGTATCCCTCTTAAGAATTGCAAATACCACTAGAAGGACACACTGGAATACATTCAGCATAATGGTCAATCTAAAACACAATTTTCTGTACATTTACAACAATCCATTTCTCACGCCAGTCATCTAAATTGCTATCATGGCCAAAGCCCACTGAAAGCCTTTTTAGAAGCATCTCAAGGAACAGATAAACTTCCATTTAATTAAATATATCAATCCACACTAACCATATCTACATTGATTGATCAAGGCTACCAGTCTGTGAGCTTGCCTGATTCACTACAGACAGACTCCCCTCACTCGCTACGATGGGTGGGGGAATAAAGTCAATGACTCAATACAAATACTCTTGATTTCTTCCCATGGAACCCACATGAAAGTAGTTCTGTTCATGTCAGTACTTGGTGAAGGCAGGTTAGCGACTCCCCAAGAGCTGCTCCTGACAGACGGACGCTTGCGAATGGGAATTCCTAGTAAATTGTACAAAGGTGTGGATCTGAGAGTGTATTAATAGTTAAAAAGAAAATGCTCTATTTCCATCTCTTATTCTCACTAAAGGTAGCACTTAAAGTGGATCAGCACATGTGATGAAGTTGCTGTACTTGCGTGATTCTTGCACCTTCTGGGTTTTACCCACATGGTTGAATGCACTTATTGCAAGTAATTTTGGGTAAAAGACTGGTTGCCTGATGCATGCTGGGATATGTTCGAGCCCTGTGCCTGCCCTGAACAGACAAAGCGATTTGATCTCAGTGTGTCTAAAACATTTTAGTTTACAACTAAGACATCAAAATCTGTTTTGCTCACATTTACAATGTGTATACAATTTTCTCAACTTTTTCTGGTTTGGCTTGGTATAACATTCTATAACAAAATAAATCAACATGGCTCCCTAGCAGTCATTTCCTGTTTATTTCAAAGACGACAGAAATGCAGGACAGACACAAGACAGTCAGATTAATACAAGTAAACAACCTAAGCACACTGAGTTCTAGGGAGTCAGAGGGGTATGTGTGTGTGTGTGTGTGTGTGTGTGCTTACGATGATCATGGCGAGGAAGGCGAAGCCCATGAGGACACTCTCCACCTGGATGAGCAGCATGGAGCGAGGCAGGTTGGTGAGCACAGTGGTGTTGAAGCCGGGGATCACGCCACTGATGTTTGCGCCTGTCAGAGGAAGAGGACGGTCCAACCATTAGGAAGGAGGCGATGACAAACAAAAACCAACAGGTTTGAGTCTGACACAGCCTTTATTAAGTCAGACCTGAAGCCTGGAGCACATTGGACGTCGTTTACAGTTTACATCCATGTCTGAGCAAAATGTCATCATTTCATCTTTTTAGACATTTGTGGGAAATTGTAATAATTAGCATTTAGATTCTTGAGTTATGGCCAAAAACGTAATTAATGAAGTCACAGGGACTTTTGACCACCACCAGTTGATCCCCGAGTCCAGGTGGACGTTTATGCTAAATTTGAAGAAATTCCCTCCAGTCGTTCCCGAGATATCACATAAACTCTGAAAACATAATGCCTTCGGCCAACGCTTGTGCGGAAGCATGAAAATGTTACACGTGGCTAAAATGTGCACCTGGTGGAGAAGGGGGACTTCTCTACAGTTATCTTTCCTCCTATTGATGTTTACAATAAAAAGGAAGTGATGTTGCCAGAAGTGAGATCCAAGTTCAGCATGACAGGAAAAACCTTTTAGCTTTAGGAGAAGTGTTGCACTTCCCTGGTTTCACATCACCTTTGTGAGGCCGACTCACGTTGCCTTGAGCATATTGTTGCCTACGAAACATATATACTAGACTAACACTAACACAGACTTCTATTTCATGCAAGACAGTGAAGACTTTTTTGTTGTTGTTGTTGTTCTTTTTAACAAACTGTTACGTCCCCTGATTTAACTCCTCCCTCTTGCTGTGTAATTGTTGCAGATCTGGCGCACCTGGAGCAGCGCCACCTGAGAGACATCAGGCAATCAGTGGGCTGGAGATATAGAGACCCAGATCCAGTGCTCTCTCTCTTCCTCTCTGCGCTGCGAGTGGTCGGACCGGCGGGTTGTATGGTGCCTGAGTGCAGGCTACTATTGAGATCATTTTGGGGGACGTTGCGTAGGGGTTCTCTGCCATTTTTGTTGTCACTTCTGTTTTTTCCTGTTTTGTGGCTAGACAGGGAGGTCAGTATTGTTGTTCCACGATCGGCATGAAGTACTTTGTGTTCTAGCTAGTATGGGGGTTTTTGTTTGTTGTGTTGGCCTTTGAGACCCTGAGGCTTATTGCTTCCATTTTAGTTCATTTACCTTTTTGTTAGCTGTCAATGACTATATTTATTGCCGCTTGACCATCTCACCTGTCTTGTCGTTTCCCTTCTTTGTTCCACCTTTCCCAAGGCTATTTTCCCTTTGTGTGCGTGTTGGGCCTGTGTACCCCTAGGCACACTAGGCAGGCCGTAACACAAACTTAATTCAGGAGGTGAAGTAAGGTGTCTTTACCGCAGGAGTGGACATTTAGGAGAATGTGTTTGTTTTCATGCAGGTAGCCGTTGAGGACGAAGCACATGGGGAACTCCGCGAAGACAAAACTCAGCTGACGAGGAAAAGACAGAAGAAGGTGTCATGCTCGTTATTTTCTGCAGCTGTGCAAACTGATTTTCTGCCGTTAGAACATCGCACATAACATTAAATAAATTGAAGCATAAGTGAACAAAAGCTGGCTGAAAACTCACATGGAAGATCATGTAGAAGACTGACTGGAAGACAATGATGTATTTGTGACACGCTCCCTTAGGGAGCTTCTTCTGCTCCTGCACATGGTCTTCCTTGTAGTGGACGTACTCGTAGTACTGCTGTGCCATCCTGCATGTGTTTGAGTGAGAGAACAAATTCACAACACCTTCATAAAAGCAAACATACTGTTCCATTAGGTGTTAATTTAAATGATCTATGGATGGATACGGCTTCACCTGTGCACTCACTATAAGCCCACACAATCACATGACCCCTGCCTCAGTGTATGAGGTGTTTATATTTATCTGAAAGGCCTCAAAGCTCCCATGTGCTTCCAACCTTGACCACTAAGAATTGCTGTATGAATAGTAATAATAAGAGGTATGCCTTCCATTTCCATGTTCTGTTTCTTTCTGCATTCAACTTTTTAAAAGCACTTGAAAAAACCCACAGAATTCATCTCCAATGAATTTTGTTTCTCAGTGACAGCAAAAACAAAAATATAGTTAAGCTAGTACAATTTGTGCCCCATCAGAATATATATATATATATATATATATATTTATTTTTTTAGCTGAGCCCTGTAGTCTGTTTTAAAGCTTTGGTGGTTGTTAGACATGGTCAGTATTAATGGTTATGTTTAGATTCAGGGTTGAGGTGGTTATAAAGTTATCTTTAGGCGTTATAAGATGAGAAGCAGTTAGTGAAGTTGAAATCAAGGTACAATATTGTTAAAGAAAGTGAGAGCAGCGATCTGAGACTGGTTGTCCCCTGAGGTCTGAGAACGCTGGGCGACCTTCAATGCGCTCTGTGTGCTGTGATGTATTGCGGTTCAAGCTTCCGCCTTTTATGAAACATCTTTATCCGCCCACTCTGTCACAGCCTGTTTCTCACCTTGTAATATAATTTCCCAAGGAGGCCCAGAGCGGCACAATGGCCACACCGATGGCTACGGCTGATGGAACCAAGGTGTAGTACCGCTCCCAGTAATTGGTTGAGACAAAGAGTGCGTAGATTCCTGAAGCCAGGAACATCATCCACTTAGTGCCTAGAAACCTTCCAGAGAGATGTATATAGTATTATAAATAGTCTATATTGTTATCATAGAGTACATACAGGCAACGCAAAGGCATTCAGATAATACGTTCTATTTTGTACGTGTGTGTGTGTGTGTGTGTGTGTGTGTGTGTCTACCTGATAAGTACAGGGGTGTAAAGCAGGCCTATGATGGGGGTGACGTTGATGCCCATTAGCATCTTGCGATCAATGTCCTCTAGGCCAAGGTTGCTGTACTTTACCTCACGGTAAGTCATATCATAATGGAGGATCAGCTGCATCTGCAGTAGACCTTTAACACACCATTCACACAGACAAAAATAGATTGAAAAGAACACATTATTGGAGTCTCTGCAACTCTGTTTTCTGTGTCATTCAGTGTCTCTGCTCCAATCAAACTCACCCATGTATACACTGTACACAATCATGGCTCCAACACTGGCTGCAAGAACATTCTTGATGACACCAAGCCTCTTCCTCCTGTAGTATTTCCTCTCCTCCTCCTCCTCGTTGTACTCTGCCTGCGGGCCCAGAAACTCCTCCATCTGAGGAAAGAAAGGAATACGAGTTATGCAATTGTTTGATACGAAAATGTTATCATACTCAAGAAGAAGTGAGTATCTTTCAATGGGAACCTACGAATCACAGAGACTAGAATTATATGTGTTTTAACAAGACAGGAGGCAGTTCACCTGGCCCTGCATGTTGTTTTCTTGTCCCACATTCAGCAGTTCATTTATGACACCATTGGGAGGTGCTACAGGCTGATCCACATCCCCGATCAACTCTGCTTGATCAGAGGCATCCATCTAGTGACCAAAAGGAGCAGTACACTGGTTTATTAGACAGCTACCTGTAGGCCCTACTAGTGTTCTTATATATCTTATATCTTATTGTACATACCGGAATATATTGAGGTGGTTTAGTTTTCACAGTCCACATTATACATTTAAGGAAAACAATCGATATAATTACTCTTGGAAGGTGAGAACCTTTAATTTTCGGAGGCAGAGCAAATAACATGTGCATTTTTTAAATATATATTTATATAAACATAAACAATTTATAAAAGATGATATAAACTAGAACTATCTGGTGAGGAAATACCCTCCCTTGGTATCCCCAAAAAGTCAGACTACCTTCACTTTTCCTAATAACTTTTGAAAGGTCTTCAAAGAGCCTTTTCTTTTATAGCCCTGTGTAATTAATTACATGATGAATGAAAAGTAATGAGTATTTTTCTATTCAAGTAAGAACTTAAGTGCAAAATGAGCCAAACAGTTTCAACTGATAGAGAGAAAAACATGAATATAAGCTATATAGTTTGATTAAACTACACTGGCATATTCCCATGAGCAGAATTCAGATTGTCTGACCAATTTGATCGACTTAGACAACGAAATTGTGTATCACAATATCTGATTTCATCACGATATGATTTAATTGAAAGACGATACATTACTATTATAATAATCCCCCAGCCCTTTCTTGAAGGCAACTATACATGAAGCCACAAACCAGAATAATGTTCAAGCTTCAATAATTATGTATAACTTTTTCTCACAGGTTCATTGTACATAGTTGAGTTAAAGCTCTTTTCCCCAGCAAAACCTTTTAAACTTAGTATCGAAATAAAAGTGCGTCTGAACTTCTGTAATTGTATCTCATGTATTGGTTGTATACCTATTCTTTGGTATTTTGTTTGACATATTAGTACTTCTGCTTTAGCGGTTAATATTCATGTAAAGTCGTATTGTAAACGGTATTATGTTTATTTAGCAACTATTCTGACACAAACAACAATGAACATCTTGAAAGTCACGAACCATGTTTCTCGCGCGGGGCTCCTCGCGGACACAGGTCTGTCCACCTGCTCGTTACGAACACATTCCACCTCCTCTGCAAAGTTGTCGCTTTTGTTTTCGGCAGCTGTTAGTTCCCCTTTCCAATGTACAAGGTTTAGGTATAAATACAAGTTTCGCGAGGGAAGCGAAAGTCAGTCGTCTTCACTTCCTCACCGTTCCTCTTAAAGGTACAGGCACATATTTAGCAAGCCCTACTTTCTCTGGGCCTAAATTAGTGCCAGATTTAAAAACAAGTGTGTGGGACAGAGATTAAGATTTAAATACCCATAAAACAAAACTCATGTTAAGATAAATGATAGTTTTATTAGAGTTCTTAATAACAACAACATACTGTGCAGCTTCTCCAATTTGCAGATAAAAAGCTGCGTCACTGGCACAGCGGTTAGGACATGAAACAAAAAAGGTATCACAGTCAAAGAAACATGGTCCGGTCACATACTGCACAACATGATCCACAGAGGCATCGAGTTCAGTCCATCTTCTTCACACCTCCGTGTAGCCAGAATGACCTGGCTGCTAGTCTGTATCTGAGTTTACAGACAAAGCCGACACAGGCAGGAAAGGAAGTAAACTATGCAGTGTTCTGTATTTGAAAAAAAAGACAAAAAAAAGACAAAAAAAGAAAGACAAACCATACATAACTCATTCAGTGCATGCCCTGATCCATCTGTATTTGACTTTCTGTATTTTATTGTTTTAAAAAGAACCATGTCTGCATAACAGATAACTTCTAATTGTGAACAATGCATCTACCCGAATACCAGGTTGTGTTGCAACATTATGAAGAGGGCCCATGTTTACTCCCCCCCCCCTTTCAAAAAAAATGTTAATAAATTATTCACCCAAGTTCAAAGGGTGGCGTGGGAACAAATATTAAATGTAAATGGTGTTTGTTTCAACCTGCCAGTATTTGAGTTTCAGCAGAAGAGGCAGCCCCCTTCTGGGACTCCGAGCAGCTAAAAAACAAGCACGAAGAATGGATTAGAGATAATATTACACATCTTCTCTCCTTTTCAGTCGATTATCAGGTGACTTTTGAGGACAAAGCCAAGCTGAATGGAAAAACGTATCAGATGCATCCAGAGAGGCTGGTGGAGCAGTGAGCAGTTCCAAGATGTCCTCCAGTTCCTCCGGTGATTCCTTGAGCCCCATCCAACATCTCAGCCTACACTGCAGTAAGAAAGCAGTTTCTCTCCGTGGACCCTTAACAGCATAATTCTTTACACTTTATTGATTTCCCAAACAAAACCCACCCACTTAATAACCCATGACCTTTTAAACCCCCCACAATGCTCTACTTGGATCCTTTCATTAGCGTCTCTATCCGCTTCACACAGATGCCTTCCTCATCATTTCCTCGTCCTGGACGGAGAGCTCGGTCAGCTTGCGTCCCAGCCGCTCGTGAAGGTCCAGGTATTTGGCCACGCAGCGGTCCAAACACACAGCCTCTCCCTTTGTCAGATCTGCCTCCTTGTAATGTGGCGGTACACACTTCCTGTGGCAGGCGTTGGTCATGCTGGGAAGAAAGGAAGCCAGGAGACGGTCAGGTTTTGTTAACACACTGAGTAATGACCGAGATATAATTGCATGCGTTAACACATTTTCTAGGTTATTTTATCATGCTTGAGCACCTCAATATGATGTCCCACCATGTAGTCAATGCAACTTGGTAAAACTATACAGCACCATCTGCTGGAATCACTCAATTTATTTTTCAATGTTTTGCAACCTTGCTTAATGACAACCTTGCTTGACCAAGTATATTCTCACATCTGAGAAGCTGAATCCATTTAATGAAATGTTTACTTGAAAAAGAGAGAAAAAGATTTAATGGATTTTTGACAAAGTTGCTGATTCAATTTGATTAGTGGATTTGTCGATCCACTAATTGATAAATCATTTTTTGTTTATAAAAAATAAAAATAAAAAATAGGAAAACTGGTGTAAATTAAGGTCATATGTGGTTTTGAATCCATTTATTCTACCCAATTAGTCTCAACCTAGGAGTCAATTACCAGAGTTAGCCAAGTCAAAGCAAGGCTTTAGATTTGATGGACTCAAATTTACTTTAGTCTATTTGTTTATATGTGAGACCAGCGAGACCAGCACGCACGATACCAGGACCCTGATACTGAAGCAGCTTTATGGAATTCAGCAGTGGTGGGCCGTCAGGGCCTGCAAAGCCTTCTCTGCTGGCCTAAACAGAATCACAAAGTTATATCTATATCATAATTTAAATTTAATTTTTTTTTATTTATTAAAAGTTATAGCTATTTTATAATTTAATTGTTTTTCACAAATACACTACATGTAGCCGCTGGATCTGGTTAATAGCGCTCATCCAATCACATTTTACCTCCGTTTCTCTGGTAGATTAGCGGCTTAAACTATGTGGAGAGGCCTTCTAGCATTATTATGGACGTGTGTTTCGCCACAGGGAAAGGGTCCCCAGCAGCTGCAGCAGCACCCGGAATCTGCACACTCGGTACAGTAGGTGGCGGTATGCACCTAGTCAAGTTGGTTGTGATCCGCCATTCAAACCGAAGAAGAAGCAGCTGCAGACTTTCCCTGTGGACACTGTATAACACTTGGACCTGCTGTCCTCCCCGACCCGCAGCGCATCTCACCCTGCTTGGCCACCCGAGGCGCGATGGAAAACAGGTATGTCCTAGCTCGCAAGCTAACTAGCGCTCACTGTTAGCTCACGGCTGATCCACTGAAAGCGCAGGTAGAAAATCCACGGCCCGCCACTGGAATTCAGCCATCATTCAATTAATTTAACCACTGGTGCAGGTTAGAAATAGAATAATTAGTCCGACAGTGGGGAAATTAAGTCTCTGCATTTTGACCTATCCTTAGTATTTCAAGGAGCAGTGGGCTGCCCCTAGTGAGGCGCCCGGGGAGCAATTTAGGGTTCAGTGTCTGGCTCAGGGACACTTCGACATGCAAGCTACGGGAAGACTGGGGATTGAGCCGGCTACCTTGTGGTTGCAGGACGACCGCTCATCCTGCATTCATGCCGACAGTCCTAGAGGTCGCCTTGCTCTCCTTTACTTTGAACGAGTCTAGTTATGAAGATGCAGGGTAATGAGGATAGAGAAAACACTTTAATGCATAAATTCCTTCTCTTTTTTTTTAAGCCACCTGAATGAGGCAATCGCTCAGTGATCTGCATTGTCCTCCATAGACGTGTTGTTTCTCATCTGAAGGTAGTGATGAAGAGGCGGATTTGACCAAACAGTGAAAAATACCTTTTTAATTGCATGCCTGTCTGTTTTATTAGCTTTTTGATCACAACATAATTTCTTTAAATGTATAATGGATCAGTATCAAAATAAAAGAAGTATCACGTGTTTTCTGACTATTCTGTGGGTGCTTCATTTGATACAAGTGCATGTGAGCATTTATATGTCCTTCAAGCTTGTATTCCATCAAAGTCCCTTCTGCTGTAGAGTAATGCACGGGTATCTAGTAAACTATGCCAGTTTGAAATTAGGTGGGGGAATGAAAAGAAGAAGAAAAAAAGACTAGTACATCACTATAATTCTCCTAAAAACTATTTCAAGACTATCAATACACGCTGAAGCAATTCAATGAAACTGCACTGTGCTTTCGTACTGAAAAGCCTAATTTGAATTCTAAAGCAAACGCTAGCTTTAGCTGCAACTTAGCTAAACCTAATTAAAAATCACGTTTTACTGAAACACTGAACTGGCCCGTACAGTCCTGTCGCAGTTGGTTTACGTCACGTGACAGTCCAGTCCGTGTCGGCCCGATTGAATAAATGAATCTCACATGTAGCTAGCGTCAGGGAGGGACTACATGGCCACACCTTTACTCCCGTTGAATGCCACTTTAATACTGCACATCCAGTTTAATAGACACTATTTGAGACTCTTCACTCCTGACAGAAAGGTCGCATTAATTAGAGACAGCTCGCGTTAGTGGTTAGCTTGCTCGGGCTTTACCGGTTGTACATGTCAGCCATCATCTCCACCTCCAGCTCCGCCGCTAGCTGCTGTGCCTTCAAGGGATCCATGTCTGCGCTTCAGTGCTGCTCTCGCCCGGCTTCGACCACAAAACACGCCGTCCTAGTGACCCTCTCCAGCGGACGGTGGACAAGAGAGCGAGCCGGTGCTGCTTCTTCTTTAACCTTCAAACCTGCAAGACGCAAAACACGTGTACGTCGTTTCCGCTCACACTTCCGCTGTCAATAAAGTTGGATTTAAACTGGAACCAGAGACAGTGCGCCCTCTCGCGCCGTTCTGTGCCATAGATCGCCAAAAGATTCATATTTCAATGTAATGGTCTGTTAGCATGAAAAGTGACATTTCAGGTTTTTTTAATAACCCATAATTATGTAATTTACACAAAACAAGTGTACAAAAACAAGCTCAAAATAAGGATTTTTTTTCAACAACAGTCACTTTCAGAGACACAATGCCACTTGCTTTCACCTTAATTACTTTGAAAATTCAAAATTTTGTGAAAATACAAAACTAATAAAATTATTGAAAATGTGAACAGTAAGAACTTTTTTTCTTTTTTGTAGCTAATTCTTTGGCATATTAATGAAAATGAAACAACCATTTGAACCTTTCATATGGAACTAAATGAAGATAAAACCAGCATGCTGCCTGTCATCCTTGCATACACATAGCTTATAATTGCCAAACAACTGACTGATGGTGAAAACAGAAAAGGAAGGACATAAAAATCTATTGTACATAGCTTCACAGAAAACTGACTGCCTGGCATCTTTGCAAACATACATAAAACCCCAACAGCAATAACTTAATGCTTGACATACCAAAGTGCTGAATTAGTCACACAACATAGTAAAAACTATGCACAAATACAAAAGGTGACTTGTCTAATCTCCAGTTACATCAATCTCGATCACATCTTCCTCTTCCTCTTGCTCAGGAGTTGTTTCAATGTTGTCGAGTCCATTCTCGCACTCTTCGGTCAGAGGCATTTTGTCCGGAGAGAAAAGCAGAACGTCTACCTCCACTTCCTCCCCCTCCTCCTCTTGATCGCAACCGGAGATCCTGCCGAACCCGACAGCGTTCAACAGAGGAGGACTAGTTCTCTCAGGGGTCTGGTGGTTCAAGTTGGGCACCAAAGGCATTTTGTCTTCTTGAGGCAGGTGCGTGTCACTGGGAGACGATCCTTCAGTCTGCTTTGGGTCATCCGACACTCCTTCACAGGCTGTTTGAGCAAAAAAAGAACAAACAACAATTTAAGCATTGTGTGGTCATTGCTACCCGTCAGTGTCATGCTTTATATCGTACCACATCGCACCAAAGTAGGTTGAGTTTCTAATCTTATGCATACTGCAGTGAATGAGTCTATTTCAAATCAAATAAAAAAAAATATTCAAATTGTTCAATAGTTTGAGTTTCTAACGTTCAACTCTCACTAGGGCTGCAACTAACGATTATTTTAATAATTGATTAAATCGGTTGATAATTTTTTCGATTAATCGATGAATCGGATAAAAAAAACAAAGGCATTAATTTCCAACTCTTTATTCAAAAACAGAACTGACAGTGCAAACATCTTCAGAAAGTGCTGAAGAACATCCCTGAGCTGTTAATTAAAAAAATAAAATAAAAATGGACTAACACTAAAAACATGTATGCTTTACATCTGCCAAATGTGAGCCCTTTTTACTGTAATTGATCTCCTTGGAGCAGAGGCTGCGTGACTGGCGTAATAATCGCGCGACACAACGAACCGATGAAATTCGTTGCCAACTCTTTTGATAATCGATTTTTATCGATTCGTTGTTGCAGCCCTAACTCTCACTGAACACAAAAAATGCCACTTAAGACTCGAGGAAGAGACACTTTACCTTCATCAGGATTCTTCAGTGGCTTCTCCGTCTCAGCTGCCAACGTGGCCTCTTCATCGAAGGAAAACCCCGGAGGGGACTCATCACCCAAAAAACAGGTCTCATTACTAGTAGAGCGGCTCGTCTCATCTCGCTGTGAGTCGTCATACTCAGCTGCTGATTTGTTGACAACTTGATTGTGATTTTTATCAACTGTGACATTGAAGACGGCGTGACACTCTTTAACCCCGTCCCTGTTCTGAGGCTGAGCGATGTACATTTCTGTCCCGTTAGTTAATTCTTCAAATCTGCTACCACAAGTCTTCCCTTCCTCACATTCTACAACTTTTGCAGTTTCACTTGTTTTCTTGTCCTGGCTTTCTTTTGACTTCCTTGTTTTTGAGTGTTGGCGTTTGATAAGCTTTTTAAAGTCCTGCAGACTGACCATTCGTGGCCGTTTGGGTGCCCCATGCTTTCTTCCGGTTAGGATTACGTCACTGTTGTGGTTTGCCTCAGCACTTAAGGCCATCGGTGGAACTTTCTCCACTTTACTTCTATTCCTGATCCGTTTTTTACATTTCTTTATTTTTTTGCCCTCCTCTTTCAACAAACTACTATCAATTTGCACCTCTTTCTCTTTTTTTACATCAGGGCTCCTGCTGTCCTTGACAGCAAGAGAGCTCTCTGGAGGGATCTCTTCAACCTTTGTTTTTCGTGGCCTTCCACGTCCCCGCTTGGGGACTTCTGGTTTATTCACAATCTGATCTCTGCAGATCAGGGGTTTTAAAAGCAAACTTTCTATGCTTGAGCTACTCGAGGTCGCTTGAGTTTTTTTCAAAAAGCCCCTGGTCCCGATCCGCGTCTGGTTAGTATCGAGATCCCCAGACCCTCTAGTTTTCTTTCTCCGACTTTCCGTGATGGTTGACGGTTCCTTCTTCTTCCTTACAAACGTGTTTGGCATGTTTGAACCGGCAGCCATTTCTCTTTCCTTTGCCAGCACATTGTTGCTCGACAAACTGACTAAACAGACACCCAGTTTAATTTGACCCGAGCGTTTTTTTGTTCCATCGCTGACTTTCAAATGCTTGTATGACAAAGGGGAACTGGCCTCTTGTGGACAATCTGTGCGCTTCCTCTTCCTCTTTTTAGGCACTGCAGCATCACCTTCAGTGTCACCTTGTTTGCATTTTAAACTGTTCTTCTTTTTCTTCCTGAGATCAGATTTCTGTTCAGTCACGTTTTGATGACCAGCAGATATGGCTCCTCTCTCTTCAACCTCTTTAACAGAACAAGACGCTTTCTGGGTTCCACCACTCTGTGGATTCAACTTCAGAAGTTTTTTCCGTTTCTTTGGCTCAGTGCTGTGGTTTGAATCCTGGGGTAAAGATGCACTTTGATTTGCTTCGTGAGTGATGGCACTGAGAGGAAACTGTAGTGGCCTGGAGTTTACTGCAAGCCAGGGTCGGAAGCCATGTACAGGTGACTGTGGCTGAATATTATCGCTTTGAGTCGTTGAGCTGTTGAGGGTCGGCTGATGTTTTGCTGGTGAGGTGGAAGGCTCTAACGGAGAGAGACATGGAGGAAGCCGCAAATCATCCATGCAAGGTAAGGAATGCAAGGACTGTGCTTCAATTCCATTAATCAGGGGCAACAGCTCTAGTATGTTCTGATTGTCTTGTAAAGGTGGTTCCTGGCATGCTGGGAAATAAGTAATGGAAGTAAGTAGTTTCTGCCCAGTGAGTGGTTCAGGATATGGAGAAATGTGTGTCTTGGAAAGTGGCATGCCCTCGTGGTTTGTTCCATCTCTTTGCCCCACGGATGGGACAGATGAATGATACTGGGGAGACCGCTGCCGTTGTTGGATCAGCGCTGCAGCCGGCTGTACAGATGAAAGGCTTGAGCAGCTGGGTTGGTTCTGAGCTGTAAAACAACAATAGATACCTGTACAACAGGTGAGAAGACCGTCATTAATCATCCTGAATTTACAACGCCGAGGTGGTTGGCGTATGGATAGATTGAAAAGATGAGCAGAAGCAGTGTGGGCATTTAGATTATGGCACGGTGTGAAGTGAGTGGAGGACTGGTGGGAATTAAACAGAAAGAAGAAACATTTCAGGTGGACTTGACCTGATCTTGTGTTCTTTGGTTTCTTTAGCAACTGCTTAACTTTAGCCCGCTGAACAATACAAGATTCAGATTCATTTTAACCGTACTGCTCATTACCAGAAGTAAAAAGGTTGAAATTTGAGTTCAAACAATTAATTGAAGAATAAAATAATTATTCAAGTAACATTTCCTTATTCCATCTTTTGCTTTTCTCTATTTTATATGATAGTAAAATTACTAAATTTGAGTACTGGACATTTGTTCAGACAGAATAAGCAATTGGACGTTATCTCCTCAGACTTGAAGGGATAGTTCAGATTTAGTTGTACGAGGTAGTTATCCATAGTCAGTGTATTACCAATAGGAGATGCTGTCGGCACGCCACCAGTTTGGAGAAACAGACAGTTCGTTGCTTTGCTCTCTGGCTGTTACTCCTCTCTGTTTCTACAAACTATTCTCTTCTGTAAGTAGTACACTGACTATGGATAAGTACCTCGTACAACCCCACTTAAAAAAATAAATAAAACAAAACCACCGCCTTTTAGAAATTGTGATGGCCATTTTTCTAAATGCTGTTAAGTGCTGGATCATAAACAAGCTAAATAAAACTCAGATCAAAAGGACTAAATAGATAAAGGATGAAGCTATAGAGAGCCTTAAATTGTTGACTTCCATGATTCAATACCCACCACATGTACAAAGTTATGTTAGTAAATATGAAGGTGTCACAACGTGTCAGATATTTCTTTTTCATTATCCTAATTAACAAATCTCTCCCTCTTTGGATTAAAGATGGCTACTTGTTTAATTAGCCCACTGCCACTGCTATGCAACACATTAACCCATAATTTAAAAATGAGGCAATCTTGTGTCTAAATGCATCTAAATACCTGTATCTGTTGATGCATGACCAATTTGTGTCCCAAAATCCTGGTAATAGTCGCATCCCACTGTACTGGCGGCCGCATGCATCCGACTCAGCGGTCGCTCGTTCTCTGTAACTGGGACCTGGCAAATGGCCTGTGCTCCTTCATGGCTTGGTTGAAGATAATGAGACTTTGTGCAGTCTCTGTCCAAGTCTGGCAGGATGTTCAGGCCCATCATGAAGTCCTCCAACAGCTTCTCTATCTGCTCATCACACTCCTCCGCAGGGCCTGGAGGCTGGGGCAGCGGGACCGACTCAAGGCCGTTATCAAGGCAGTTACTGGAGAGAAGCTGGGAGTCAGAGGGGGTGTTGGGGTGAGGGGGCTCGGGGGAGTTGGTGGTAGCAGGTTGAATAGTCGGGGTCTCGGGTTTATGAGTTGGGCCTGGCTGGACACAGGAGGGAGGAGGCTCACTGTTTGTAAGGTCCATCTGCAGCCTTTTGTGGCTGGAGCCATCCTGTTAAAAAGATAAAAGACACTTAGTCACATACCTTTTATCAAGTTTAGTGTGAGAACAACCAAATGACTATTAACCCTTGTGTGGCGTTCAGGTCTGTGGGACCAGTCTTCATTTTTTATCAAAAGAAAAATGATATGATTCATTATTTTTTTTCAAACTCAGACTCATTGGCCTTGGCTCATTTCCTGTAAATATACATACTATAAAGCAGAAAACATTTTCAATGACCACACACTGTACACTCCCCTACACATTTATATTACATACAGGATGTTCGGGTCCACAGGGCCCAGGGCTAACAAGAGTGGAAATTGTAGGTCCTGTGTACCTTCACTCTGTCCTCCTGTCTGGGCCCGCTTATTGTGAGTGAGTGAGAGTTTTGTTTTTATGCCCCTGCCGTTCCCGCACAAGGTTGCAACATTGTTGATAAATTCAAGCACCGACACCTGTCTGCTCTCACATTCCCGCACATTTTACCCTCTGTCTGGCAGGAACCAGTCTTTATTTGCTTTATTTAGGTTCTATGCTGACCTCAGGGTTCTATGCTGTGACCTCAGCTTGTTCCAAAATGAAGACGAGCCCCAGGACCAGCCTGTCAGCAGCCAGCAAGTGAAGAAATATGGATGTCAAAAAATTCTGTTGTCTTCTTGCATAAAGATCTGGGCTGCCTGTGATGCCATTTCCTCATATGCTTGGAACTTACACGTCTACACAGGGAAGCCTGATGGAGGAGCCACAAAAATTAAGGAATGAGAGTTGTCCTGGACATGACTCAGGGACTCAGTGGACACAACATCACATGCAACAATTATTTTACCTCACAGAAGCTGGCTGCAACAGGAGCTCCTAAATCTGTGGCCAGGAGCATCACTCATATCTTGATTCTAATTTATTTTCTTTTTTTTATTACATTTTATAAATAAATAAAAAGACGAGTAGCACATACATTCATAAATGTGATTTAACCAAAGTAAAGGGATACTATTAACAATATATTCTGTTTATATTGCTTGTAATTGGGATGAAGTCTGTTGAGTATTTTAACATAAAATTGTGTGATTGTGTTGAATAAAAATAAATAAAAAATGCAGCGGATCCCAACAGGCCAACGACCAATGGCTGAATAATACAAATCTTAACACCACCACTTCCTTTCTAAAAATCCAATTGTGGTTTCATGTTATTCGTTACATATTATCAGTGTGGTTGTGCTGCTGATGAAACAGACCTGCTGTCCATAAAGCCTCAGGAAGCCGCTCAGGCAGTCTAGAGATAGTAAGTTGGGAAGTTTTTGCATCACACTGCCTTTCATTTCTCCCCACAACACAGCATCCGAGTATGAACTACTCCACAAAACTTTTCCTTTCCAGTCAAGGCAAACAGTTAAATGTAATGTAATCACTAATGTTAAAAACCACAAACCAAGCCAGAAATGTCGGTGTAGTTATGGATTCAGACCTCAACCTGAATAGCCATATCAAGACAAACTACAAAATCAGCTTACTATCACCTGAAGAATATATCGAGGGTTAGAGGACTTTAGGGCTGCAACAACTGATCGATAAAATCGATAAAAATCGATTATCAAAAGTGTTGGCAACGAATTTCATCATCGATTTGTTGTGTCGCGCGATTATTATGCCGGGCAATAAGTCGCGGAGAAGAAAAAAAAGAGCGGAGCAGAGCAACTGACCGGCAGCGTTTCTGAGATTGGAGTGAGACACTGACACACGCTTAGAAATAGAAGATCTTTGACGTCTCGAGTCTTGTCCAATCAGTGTTAAGATGTCTCCAGCGTCTCATTTCCCTCAAACTTGTTTTTAATGGAAGCTAGTCAGCTTGCTATCATGTTAGCTAGCGTGTTTGGGTTGTGTATTGTCGTTAAAGTTACTTTATGTTCCGTTACAGTTCAGTCTTGCTTGTAAAAAACCGTAACGTGATGAAACATGCCGTAACCCCCGGTCTGGTTCAGTTCACCAGTCACTCGTTAACGTTAAACCGGAACACCGGCGGATCTGGATAAAGGTTTTTATTGTTTTGTTTTTTAACTCAAAGTAGAATGAATCAAATCACGTAGTTGGGCGTCGTGGTCATAAGAGGCCCAGATATTGATCAGATGATGTGAATGAAAGAGTTTAAGGCAGGTACAGGTCAAAACAGACGTGAGAGGAGCAGTGCAGCTTCCCTCTGTCCAGTGTTTCATACATATTGATAAAGCAGGGCATGCTAAATGCAGCCTCTGCTCCAAGGAGATTAATTACAGTAAAAAGGGCTCACATTTGAGCTAACACAAAAAACATACAGATGTAAAGCATACATGTGTATGTTTTTTGTGTTAGTCCATTTGTATTAATCTTTTTTAATTAACAGCTCAGGGATGTTCAAGGAGCAACCTGTTTGTGCTTTCTGAAGAGGTTTTGCACTGTCACTTCTGTTTTTGAATAAAGGGTTGGATATTAATGCCTTTTTTTTTTTTTTATCATCCGATTCATCGAAAAAATAATCAACCGATTAATCGATTATTAAAATAATCGTTAGTTGCAGCCCTAGAGGACTTATGTCTCAACAGGATTTGGAGAAACTTGTCCATGCATTTATCTTCAGTAGACTGGACTACTGTAACGGTGTGTTCACAGGCCTCTGTAAAAAATCAATCAGAAAGCTGCAGCGATGAATGAATGTTCTTAATTGTTTTTAAATCTTGTTTTCTTCTGCATTATGTTTCGATGCTTTTAATGCTCTTATGTGAAGCCTTGTTGTTGAAATGTGCTATACAAATAAACTTTCCTTGCCTAAAGAGTGAATTTGTTTAAAAGCTGAAGTTATTTTGTTTGTTGTGCATTTAATGAAAAAGAGATATCTAGCACTCTACACTTTAATGTGTGAGTTTTAAAGCAATATGAGACCAGGAGGTCCAAAGTGTCCCTATATATTGTACCCGCAACTGCAGGTGCATCAATCTCTGCCAAAATTGTTGTGAGTGACAAATACAGTTCTGCTAATTGGCTAAAATGACCCAGCTTTGTAGCTGTGTTCGCAAAGGTAATTTTCTGTGTAACAATAGTTTTGTTTTATCTCTGCACTGCATCTCCAAGACACATTAATACTGAGTATTTATTAGATTTAGCAGATGAAGTGATTCGAATTGTAATGTTAACATCCAATCACATACAAGTAAACTGGATGAAAAGTGTGTTTGTGTATATAAAACACCATCACACGTATACCTGTTTCACGGAGGTAAGAACTGACAACGCCTCATCTGTGTTTTGCATGCTCACAACCTCCCACACTTCTTCATCGGTCCTCCTCCTCAGCTTCACCTGCACAGAGGGAAGAAAATATGGCGACGAAAACAATTGGGTTTCTTTCAAGTTTGTTATGACATTCTGAAGGCACCATTGCTGAGACGAAACAATTCTGTCATAAAAACTAAATCCTCCAATTTCCCTTCTTTTCTTTGTTTATGAAATGTAGAAATGACAAGTCATTTTTACAGCCGTGACTGCGCTCCAGGGGGAATGAAGACATGACTCAAACAGTTAAAGCAATTGTGATACCCTGGCAAATTTGATTTGATGAAAATGTTCACTACAGTCGGTAGTTGCAACCCAACAAGTTGATCTCAATTACATCCTATTCAAGAAACACTAGATAACTGCACACATTAGCTGAACTGAAGTCCCAGAAAGTTAAGATCACAAACTGCATGATACAACAATAAAATGCGCTCAACAGCCTCAGTTAACAAACCAAAACTGTCTGTGAAAAGTGTCCCAAAAGGTAGTAAGACGCAAAAAAAAAAAAAAGAGAAGAAAGTCTTCCTTTTTGAGCATTTTTACGCCTGACAGTAGACAGAAGACATGCAATGATAGAGATATGTTAAGATCCCTGGCTGAACTTTAAACTTGGGATGTCATGGTTCATGGTTGACATCCTTAACCCCCAATTTGTGGATGTGCCCTGTATTTTGCCATTTGTAATGCCAAATTGGCCCTTCCTGAGAGCGAGGAAAGACTATACCTGAGAGGGGACAGGACTCCTGTCTGCTGAGGTTAAATTCGTCTGAAAAAACTTGACTGTCCATCACAAGGAAGTTTGACTTGGTTCACAATTCATAGTCTCACCTAATTTAGCTTTAAGGTTTACAAACACACCTGCAAGACGATTCATTACAGGTTTATTTTCTACATGAAATAATGAACTAGTCCTCCATACCTTGATAGAAATCTGTGTGGCCTCCGTCTCCATCATCTGCTGCATCCGTCTCATCTTGGTCAGGCTCTTTATCCCTACATTTGCATGTGCATGCCTTATCTCTGTCGAGTTTCCTTTTTCCTCTCCTAGCATCTCATCTCTGTTACTCGGCTGCTCTGCATTCTCCCCATTGACAGCTGTTTTGTCATTTGTTTTTCCATCCTTCAGTCCTGTCCCTTCTTTAGCAAACACCTGTATGCTGTCCCCAATGTTAGATGACTGCTGGTAGGCTCTGTCTTCCTGAGGTGTTGTGGAGTTGGAGTCATCATTAAGAGAAAAAGAGAAGGCCATCACGTTGCTGGACAAAGATGAAGTTGGCGTGAGATTTTTTACACTTCCCGAGGATTGGTCGAATGCAGACTCTCCATCACTTTGTACTCCACTGTGCACACAGGAAACATGTGGGCAAGGAGTGGAGCTAACGTGTGTATCAAGTGTGATGCTTTGGGATTGCAATGAGATAGAACAATCCCCATTTTTAGCGACAGAGGGTTCAGGCTCTGGGGTTGGATGTTCAGTTTGGACGGAGTGTGTAGAAGAACAGCCCACTGTCTTTTGATCCGCTTCAACACTCTGTCTCCCTGTGGATACACAACTTCTCTTTTCAGTTGGAGAAACTGTGTTTCTCCATCCAGCCACCTTAGCCTGAACTTGTGCATCCTGCATTTTTCTGCGTTCATTCCTCTCTCTGCAACTCCGAAAACTTTTCTGGGGTTTGCGCTCCCCGACCTGTCCTTCAACAAGGTGTGAGATCCCAAACTGGCAGGCTGCAGACAACAAGTCATTCTGCTCTGCACTTCCTTTTACCTCCACCTCCCCAGAGTACAGAAGACGAACCAGCTTCAACAGGGTCTGGGACTTCACAGCCTGGAGCCAGAGCTCGCGCTTCTGGCCTGATGGAGGAGACGGGGAGGCGGACAGCTTCTGACATAGGTAAGGACTGAGCGCTGCAAGGATGCAACTGTGGGTTGGGACTGAGATACCTTTACAAACAGTCAGAAAAATAGGTTAATATTTTATTACCATTTAATCTAAAACTTGTAGGTATGCTACACAGCTCACCCTCAGTTTTCAACAGGACATCACAGAATTGAGCATTGTTTTGTTGTTTCTGCAGCTCTCCAAGAAGCTGCATGTCATAACCTGGCCACCTGTACAGCTGCATGTCCTCATGGGTACTGGGAACAAGGAAGGACATAAGAGGTGGGGATGTCCGATAAATAAATATAATTCATCTTGTTGTACACCTACTACTGTTGGTACCAGTGGTGGCCCCAATTAAAATCTAGCTGTTTACTGTTGCCTATAATTTAACTTGTGTTCCTGCGTTGGTTTTACCATCTACTGATCACTTCATTTAAGTATTTAAATGTGTTTATCCTGTGCAGTTTTATTCATTTTAGATTTAAAAGCAGTAATTGTTATCAATTATTTTGCATTCAATGAGATGTAACGTCAATGTAAACAATCAACAACATGGTTTACCATTACATTTGAATAGCTTGGGTTCATGTCAACCTTCATGAAGTACTCTGAGCAGGTGGCAGCCATATCACTCAGCCACGTGGAGAAGCGCAACTGTGCTCGCGCACAGCCAATGTTGGTGAACTTCATGTTAAAAAAATGTGACAGCGATTTTACTTTTGAGGGCATGGTTGTACATTCCCACTAATTTATTCCATGTTCTGTTCAAACACAGCCGGCTTGTTTACAATTTGACCAAAACAATTTGTCATTGCCGTTGAGAGTTGCGGGAAGTTAACGTCTCCTGGTCGCTGCAGCATAAAGTTAGCTAGCATTACACCATTAGCAGACAAATTGAAGAAAAAAAAATGGCCACCTTAATTATAAACAGTAGATTGATGATGTAGCGTGAGCCCAGCAGAATGAATGTGTGAAGCTAACGCAGTGCACGCTAGTTAGATAACGGTGTTAGCGAACAGAGTAAAGCTCGCACTCCGCAGCTAAAGTGAGCGTCAGCTTAAAATAACACTTACCAGTTGCATTATTCATCTGTTGCACTTGCGAGGGCTTTTCTGCACCATTAAACTGTACGTGCATGCGTTAAACTCCGAAGTCGCGGAGGCATTACATGTTCGTTGCCTCCCTCCTAGCTCCAAGTTGTCGCAGACAGTTGCAAGTGGGCCGCCAACTCAAAGCGCCACCTACTGGCCGCTCGGTCACATGACAGCGAGGGGAACTACCGGTAAAGCTCACAATGACTTCTCTTCACTGAATCATTATACAATAGTGTGATAAACAAGAGGCACAACATGAACTCTGAAAAATCATTTTCTTTTTTATTAAAAACAGTATTGCTAGTTACATGATTCATTCATAAATGAGAATGTGCAACTTTAAGAGCCAAGGCAAAGAGATTAAGGTGGAGTCCAGAATGAGATTTTTTTTTTTTTTTTCATTAGTGATCCAGTATCTGGTATGTTGGATGATTTTGTTTAGCTAACTTGTTTTGCATTTAATTTAGATACAGACTGAATGTTTTCAATCAAAAAGATAAACTGATTGCATATGCATTCACCAAGAGCACCCACAAATAATTGAACCCAAATCAATATAAAAAAGAAATACATAAAACCATTAAAATTAACAAATATACTCTTGTATATAGTTTAAATGTGCTTTTATTTTTTTCTCCACTTTTTCCAATAGCAAATTCTGGTCTATGCCTCCGTACACTGTGATGCTCTAACACAAACCCTTGCTCTCCTCTTTTAGTCAGTCCATTCTCGAAGGCAACTTGTTACTTTGAGAAAAAGAGGCACCCTCTGTCTGTTTCAATTGGCATGGAAAACAAACAAATTAAAGGTAACAAAAAGAAAGAAAAAAAAACAAACAAAAAAACACATTATACCCCCCTAGTGCTTCTTTTAATCATCCACTCAGTAAGTATCTACATCTCACTCGGCACTAAGAATAAGTATTCTTCTACAGAACAAGCACTGTACTTAAGAAATGCGGGCAAAAACAGACAATACTGCGTCTTCTCCCATATACTGTTCTGTAGTCTTAAAGCCAGCTAGGCTATGGGTTTGAGAAGCAGTAAGAACTCAAGAGTTTTATATCTTATTAAAAAAACAACCAATTCAATTAACAAGAATCCAGTCTTACATACGTACAAGTTCACATATTATATTATTTTGCAGAATAGAAAACCGATGAGTTCCATATACAGTATTCTCAACTAGTAACCTGCTGAGAAAAAGACACCATGATTGGTCACCCATGTCATGTTGGGCACACCCATCAGACCTATCCTGAATGAGCGAGGCACTCCAGTTAGCCCACACAGATGCTGTTAGAGACCGTCTGGTATGTACACATTCATAAGATGACAGACCTGTAGATACAAGTAAATGCACCCCACAAATTCTGTGATATCTTCTAAGAATTACAATATTAAGGGGCTTTACATTTAACAGAAACGGACTATACCGTCTATTCCAATGAGATGGAGAATAATCTGTCTGCTCTATTTCTGTCTGTAGGAATATCCATACTGAAACCACCACCCTCGTATATTTATGGATCACAATCAAATACAGAAAATGCAGCATCCCCATGCACACATAACAAAGCATTTTCAGTGTAGCTGCTGTAAAAGTTGAGTGTGAAGTTCTTGCGTTGAGTATTGGCAGTCGCAGCGATAGCAGTGTCATTTGGCACATGTACATCACTGTGGTACAGAGCAAAGCAAGAAGAGGAACAACCACTACCAAAACAGAAGCAGAAGCTTTACACATATCTGATTAGATCAGTGGTAGGGGATTTTTTTTTGTTGGTATTTAACCATCAGTGAGAGAGAGAAGGAAACGTTTCCTTGATTTCGTCAGAGTGTAATAGCCATTTATGCAAAATTTCAACATAAAGTGTCCTGTTCGGATCCCGACTTTCTAATTAGTTTGATTGGTCTACGTCTAATCTCCCACCTCCAAGAAATAGAAAAGTTCTCAGATGAAGCCACAGTCTCTGCTTTTCGTCAAAGAGAGAATTAGTGTTGTCCAAGCAAATTGTAGTGTAGTAGTGTAGCGTGGAGCTGTAGTGTTGTGGCCACGGGATCTGCCTGAGTGGTTAGTATTTTGTAGTTCAGGGACTTTCAGAGCACAAAGTGGTCATAGTGTCTCGTCCGGTTGTCCACAGGGAGCGCAGATCCACGTCAGCTTTTTCTGGAGTGGTTCCATTAGTTTGTCAGCTGCAATGGAGGAATGTAACAAAGTGAAAGAGAGAAGAGAGGCTGCAATAGAGTGAAGAGGGACAGAGGATTTGAGCGTAAAGGATGGAGTTTAGTCCCATCGATAGTGTAGTTGTCCCCCATAGTCAGTTCAGCAAGGGCAGTAGGTGGGAGGAGGTTGTCGTCTTGTGATGCACACAATCAGTTTTTCTGTAAGAGACCAAGAGGCACAAGTGTGGGAATTGATCATGCGGAGCAGCTAATGTGAGGCATTCATGCCTAGGCGGGAAGAATCACATTTAAAATTCACAGCAGGGGTCTAAATTCTCTATATATTTGTAAGTATAAAATACAATAAAGAATAGTGGCTGCTGGCGACAAAGTCACCACAGGTTAGACAAAAAAAACACATCTCAGGAGAACAAATCACTTTACACTTCTTACACCAGCAGGGAAAGCAAAAAAATAAACAGTCCACAAACAGTACAACGGAAGCTCAACACTACTGGTCACTGTCAAACACACAAAGTCACAACTCTTAATACACAGCTAAGATATTTGGCCATGCAGTGAGTTTAGAGGAGCAGCCTGTGGGACACACATACCATGCGCTGACATGCAGTGTGACAGTGGGTGTAGCCTAACCATCGTAAGAATCCATTAGAGGCAAAGAGGCCTGCCTCTCCCCATACATCCCTCCCTAAGAGAGAGATACAGAGAGAGAAGGAGCGTGTGATAGAGAAAGGAGAGAGACCAAAAGGTGACGTACATAGAGACCGTATACACAGCGAGGAGAGGGCAAATACAGAAATAAAAGGGTTGAGTGGGAAAATCCCAAAAGGAGAAAACGTGAAATAGAAAGACCACAGAAAAAGAATATCGAGAGAGAGAAAAGAGAAAAAAGTGGAGGGAAATAAGGGCATCAGATGAGAAAGTAAAGAAGGATTAATAAAAAGGTTAGTTTCATGTTACGTTATGTTGAGGGTAGGATAAAAGAACACCGGTGAGAAATATGTGAAAGACACAAATCAACCACAGTGCTTTAATGAGACATGCATCAACATGCCGTCTGTGGATGCGTGTGAGAGCATGTCCGTTCACACGGTAACATTTTTAGCGGGAAGTCCTGAAATCTGGAACCACCAAATATACGTGTGTTGCACATTTCCAACCATTTTCGATCTTTCAGCTAAGTGATCATGTGCAATCAATATCCAATCCAAATATATTATTATTATTAATCAGCTTCACAGTGGCGTCTCCTGAATGAACTGGAAATATTGTCAGAGACGATGCAGAGGCCTGGATGATAAGATAACAGACCATAACATCCTGTGAATTGCTCAACACTGTACGGCAAGTTGTTACAGACACACTTTTGAAAGTCATGAGCTTGTCATGAAAAGTCATGAGCGAAGATTTTAGTTTTCTAGAATATGTAGGAAAGTAAAGTATGTAAAAAAAAGTGTGTTAGGCTTGAGGGAATTCTTTTCATTAAAGTGCAGTCATGCAGGGTTATGTGTGTAGGGAGAGTGTGTGTTCATGTGGCCAGTTTTTTTTTTACCTGTACTGCATCTTTGTCAGCAGGTTCGAGTGTGTTATCCAGAGTGTTCCTTCTCCCTCTCTGGTCCAGTGTGGAGTAGGCATCTGAAGGGGACAAACATTATGTTTAACCAGCAAAGTGTGTGTGTGTGTGATAAAAACTACTCCTTGACAAGTTTCATCTGTTACACATGCCAATAACACAGCCTAGTGTGATACTGGCCAGTTGTATCTGTGTGCATATTTTCGCTTGCCTGGTCCCATGTCATTCATTGGAATCATTTCCCGGTCCCCTTTGCCACCTGTGTAATAAAGACACAAAGACCATGAGCATCGAATGTGTAATGATAAATATTTTTGTTCACACAGTGAGGCAGTGAGAACCGCTACTGCCAAAGATAGAATAGTGTGGAGGTGTGCGAGTGTCTTGTAAAGAGTTTCAAGAGGCAGGCATGATCCAACTAGTATTTGCAAATATATAGTTTATGTTGTAATCTGTGAGGTTTAGAAACTTTGAAAAAACAAAACAGGTCAAGCCGGTTGAGACAAACATCTATGAATTAATTGCGACTCCTATTTCATTCTGCAAACAGCCTGTATAAACTACAGCACATAGAAACACAGCAACACTGTGAGGAGTGGTGATTTTTTTGAAACACTGCCAGGATTATGTTTGTAGAATATAAAGCAGAGATCTGTGGAATTTAAAGGGAAAATTTTGATATTTGAAGTGGGATTATGTGAGGTAGTGTATTACCTACAGTAGAAGTATATTACCGAACTACTTAAGATAATACACTGGCTGTAGATAAGTAACTCATACAACCCCACTTAAAAAAATCAAAACTATCCCTTTAAGTAAAATGCTTGACATGCGAAAGGCAAAACCACTGGAAATGGAGCATTTCAATGCCCTACTTTAAGCTGTTGCAATAGAACACTATATTTTAATTAAGGCAGTCTTTAGAGCAATCAGAGTGGACCTGTGTGCAAAGTAAAATGATCATGTAAAAAATGTGCCATGCATTAGCAAAGAAAACAGTAATAAAGAGATAGACATCTGACCCCTAATGGTTTAACTTCTAGCGGTAGTTCAATATGCAATACAAACACTGAGGCAATAAACCAATACTCAAACTGGACCATTTCAGACATGAGACACTGAATACTTTAACAAATTAAACTCTGAGATATTTGGCCTTGCAGTGCAGCACACTTTACATGCATGCGTTTCCCTTTTGCCTCCCGACCTTTGTCTATGAGCGGCAGAGTGCTGTCCTCATATCCTCCGTTGGCTCTGGTGTTGTTGCTGGGAGGGTTTAGGTTGACCATGAAGTCAGTCTTCTTCCAGCCGTCCTTCTCCAAAGTGCGCCGCAGCTCCTTGTAGCCCCACACTGTCTGCAGCACCAGGCCTGCCCCACGCACCTCCCGCTCAGAACGATTACTGGTGATCCCAGTGGACACGGGGAGGCAGAGGGTAATCAAAAAGATGATAAGACTTATACAGCATGCTTAATGGTGACATGCAATTCAAAACTGGCGACACACATGCACCATGGACAGAAAATTATCTCAGATATCAGCCCTTACCCGTCCTTGTTAATGAGCACCAGTCTCTCGATTCCCTGCGAGGCCCTCAGAGTCTTGGCTGCTTCCAGGCTGGAGCCCAGCACCTCATGGAGCGTGCTCAGTACCGACACCACCGTCTCTTCTGACAGCCCTCGCACCGGCTGACTCTGCCCACCGCCAGGCAGGTTGGCCACCAGGTGAGGCACCGCATGTTTACCTGAAAACACACAAGTATGAGAAGAGTGCTATACATTTAAAACACGCTCTTCATACAATAAATCCTTGTGTGACAGTAGGAGTAGCTCAGTCTCACCGAGTAGATCTCTGTTGCGTGCGTCGATGGCCATGTTACGCAGGGCTCCAGACATGGCGCGGACCACACGGTCGTTGCCGTGAGCCAGCAGCTCAGTCATCATGGGCAGACCCTTCTCCTGGCGCAGCAGGGCACGAATGTATCGCCCATACTAAAACAGACAGACAATTTCATCAGGTGTTATTCAAACTCCCATTCCCTCTTCTTAGCCACACTATTTAGAAAGTGTCATTCAAGACCGGACATGCCTCCTTTAACCCAAGAGATGGTTATTTTTTTCCTGTGCCGTAATGTGTGGATTCTGGAGGTCATGGTCATGGTAGTGGTGTATGGTCTTGGGCAAGTGCCAAGAAAAGGCAAGTAAGCACTTTGGAAAGGGATGCGCGTACTAATGCCTATTCCCAATGGCCTCAGATTTGAACGACCATCATCTTACAATCTCTGTTTGGCATGCTCGAAGAGCTTTGCATAGGTCTATGTTCATGTTTGCTCAGATTCCAATCTTAGACAATATTTCCAAAACTAGTGTGTCCATTCATCACAGGGCGTGTCAGTGACGTGCAGCAGGATAATAATTTGATAGCGGCTCTTACAGTCCAGCGTCCGGCGCACAGGTTCTGAACGGCTCCAGCCGAGGCTTCCAGCACGGTGGGGTTCTTGGACTCCTTCAGCAGAGAGGTGTAGATGCGGACGACCTCCGGCTGGAACAGCAGCTCATAGCCTGCAGGAAAGAAGAAGAGAGTGGGGAAATAAAAATGTTTTTCTGTACTGCATGATACATATATTTAAAAGGTGTCGACTTTGTTACCTTTAGCAGGTGCGGTCCTCTTTGGAATGTCTATTATGTCTGAAGCTGCATCTTCATCTTTTCTACCTGGAATCAAACATCACAGCTTGAGAAACACACACAAGCTAAGTTCTACTGTTAGTAAATGTCTTCTAGTTCGGTTAGATGTGTGCTATGACCTAAAACTGAGATGCATGAGACGTGCAATGTTAGTACTAAGACAGTTACACTGACCTGTTAGCTCATCTACTCTATTACTACTACAATAACAGCAGAAGCAAAGTGCAGTCATACAGAGGCAAAGAGCTTACCTTTGGAAAACCACTCATCTGTAGCCCAGCGTAAAAAGGGGAAGAGAAGCATGGAGGGAGAGAGGAGAGGAAGACAGAACAGGAGGAAGAGAGAGCATTTACAGTGAGTAAGAGGAAAGCAGCCATAACTGAGCCACCTAGTTTAACACCTGCTTCCCAACAACAGCGCTGCTGACACCACACAGAAATCAGCAATGTGGCATGCCAAGTGTAAAGGCCAAATAAAGCAAATAATTAGGACACAGCAGCTCATGTAAACATTTGATATACACAGGTAAGCATTTACCAGAAAGCTGATGTCTGAACGTGTGTGATAATGAGTGATCCGACACGTCTTGTATTCTACACCTTTGAACATCACATGTCTGTCATACAGTAGTTTAATTATTCTGCATGATTTAACCTGATCACTTTCTGTACAGTCTGCTGTTAGAAAGTAGCAATCACCCCAAAGATCTGGTTATTTAATGACAATATTTTTTGTTGCATAATTTTAAAACTGAAACAAATCATCGATTAGTTTTGATTCAAGGTTTCAGTAATTAAATTAGTCTGAAGACAACATTTCAAACTAACTAAAATTCACTAATTTCAACTTCTCAAATTTAAGGATTTATTCTCTATTTCATATCATGTAGAACAGTGATTCTCAACTGGTGCACTCCCTCCATGTTTTCAGCAGGTTGGGTCAAACCATCCTGATATGGGGGAGACTCTGGGTTTTTAGGATAATTAAATTAAACAGCCTACTGAAAATTCACAACTGATGGTGCTGCCTGCATGACAGGAAAAAACTTGGGGGTCGTGAGGAGAATTGAGTGCTGCTTAATTTTCTGTAAAGCACAATGTTTTTCAGTATTTACCTACTAATCACAAGAAAAGTGAATTTTGAATAAATGAATCCTTTTGCACTTTGTTTAATTTATTTTGAATTTGTGGAAAAGCTGCTCCTCAAGACAGTGACATTTTCCATAGTAAAGTGTTTGTCATAGATTCAGTGAGAGTATTCCCAGTTAAAGTTAGGTCATTTGAGTCTTTTTGAAACTAATTCTTAGTTGTTGGACTTTTTTGTTTGTGCATGAAAGCTGTTGAGTCTGTTTAAAAATGGCTGAATATTCTGAATTGTTATGTATGTTGTAATACCTCGTGTCCTGAAGATGTTTTTTTATTAAAATGCAGCTATTTGAGTGTAAAAGGGAATAGTTCCCTCTCTAGCATCGCCACCAGCTGCTCGTTTTGGTTCATCATTAAACTTGTTTTGGTGTTGGCATACATATTCTGTACTATCTCAGGTTCAAACTGCACCATCTTTTCATTAAATACATTGGAGAAGTTGAGAATGTTCCTCGATTTGGGTCGCGGCTTGTCATTAAGGGGTGATGGTGGGTCCCGGAGCCAGACCAGTTGAGAACCACTGATGTAGAATGAATATCTTGGGCTCTGAGAAATTGTGATGGGCATTTCTTTAAAAAAAATTTTTTACACATGTATACTGTTATCATGTATAGTCAAGCTTTCATACATTGATAACATTGCTTCCTTTTTTTCTAAGTAAACAGAACATTTCTAAAACAAAAACTACCAGGGAGAATATACAGAATCTGAATGCTGAAAAATGCTAAATGAATACATTTACATGGTAAAAGCAAAAAAAATAAAAAATACAAATCAATACTCTCAGTGAAACACAAACAGTGAACAGCAGGAGAGAGGATGAGCGTTCTTGCAGTTGGGGAAATTGCTAACATTCCTGTGTGAGCGAGTGGTTTTGTTTGCACAAGTGTGTGTGTGTGTGTGTGTGTGTGTGTGTGTGTGTGTGTGTGTGTGTGTGTGTGTGTGTGTGTGTGTGTGTGTGTGTGTGTGTGTGTGTGTGTGTGTGTGTGTGTGTGTGTGTGTGTGTGCGCGTGCATGTGAGTATCAGTTTAGTGAGACGCCATTGTCAACAGTGACATCACCGCAAATGTTCCTCCTAACAATTACTGCCTCTCTATCTCTCTCCGACACAGACCTTTGCCCTTGCGGGAGCTGAAGCAGCCGCCCTTCTGGCCGGAGGGGGCAGGGCCCTGGTTGAGGGGCGCGGCCTCCTGGTAGCGCTCACAGCCGGGGATTTCACGATGCACCTGATAGGACAAGTTCCTCAGCAGACACACGCTGTTCTCTATCAACTGCAAAGATGGAGGAAAAAAAGAGAGGAGGTGGTGGGGGGGATTATTGGAACGCAAACTCTGCCAAGTCTCTTACTGTAAATATGTCAAATCACCAACTCGCAGGCAAACACACTCATGTTTTAATTAACTAGTTTCATTTAGTTTAAAAAGAGCACTCGACCGACTTAACATTTCACTCCTATAACATTGTTGCAATCATTAGAGTCAGTTTGGAGGAAAAAAAGGATCAAGCAGAACCATGTTTTTTATTCCATCAACCACCGACAAGTGATTTCGGAGATGCGTTATGCTCGTAGTGACACTAGCCTCAAGCGGAGATGAGAAGCAGACTTCAGAAGTCTGAGAAGCTCACTTCTCTCTAACTCCACACCCCCAGATTAGTTTTCCTTTTCTAACCTGTAGTCCTTTCAGCCCCGGGCAACGCCGACTCAAGTGACATTACTTGGAGGCAATTTATCAGACTTTGCACTGCTCTCTCTCTGGGACCACAGTTGTTTGGATAAAAAATTTCAAATCGACAGTAGACTGATGTTAATGAGTTCCACTCACCTTATTGTCGACTTCTTTAAAGTCAATCTGGGATTGGACAATGTACATGAGCGAATCAACCAATCCTGTACACTCCCTCAGCTTTCTCCTCGCCTCACTTCGCTCTGAACTCACGTTTCTTTGGACCCGTGGAAAGTTGAGAAGAGGGGAAACAAGAATGTAAAACAAAACGTGGATTAGCAGTGTGAAAGGTTGGAGAAATAATTGAGGCAGTTAAGAGGTTAAAGGTGACAGGAAAGAGTCAGTTTTAGTGACAACAAAAGGATTCCAGCACACAATGTTTGAACACGCCCCCAAGAGTTGTTTGAATGAAACTCCTGTTAAATCTACTGGTTTACAAAGAGAGTAAAGTTTGGTGGGATCAAGTAACAGCTTTGGACCAATTTCTTCGGCTGCTCTGACTCTGTCCTACTTAGAGATCCAACAGGACTGGGTGGATGGAAACATGTGGAAACTGAGACCCAGTTAGTTCTCTATTCACTGATGCAGAAGACATGTAAAGAAAAGAACATGAGGGAGAAAAAAACTCTGTGGAATGATATGCAGCCTTGGTCTTTTGTGCTGGCCTGTTTTTCCCAGTGACAGGCCCCGCCCTCTCACACAATACCAGGACACATTCCCTTCCACAGCATGGGGCACTGATTCCACTTCACTGCGTAGTTCAGGAAGTTTATTTACATGTTGCAGTTGGCAAAAAAAAACTGGGCGGGGGGGGGGGGGGGGGGGGGGGGGGGGGGGGAGAGAGATACATTTATTGACCAGCTTGGTTCAGCCTGAAATATCTCAAAAACAGATATTAATGTCCAATTTAAATGCACCCTGAATTTTCTATCAATCACCATCATGATGGTGAACATTGTAAATAATCCAATGGTTTTGTTTATATCCAAAACACCTGCAAAACTAATGACAATCCCTTCATCCGCAGCTGTACTTTGCATGTTAGCAAGCGAACAAGCTGATGTAGGCATAATTAAGCTAAACGTAATAGGTGTTTAAGCTCTACTAAACTTCAGAATCAAATTCAGATTGTTCTGGATTTACCTTAAACTCCTCAAGATTGCAGTCTTTTTGGATTATGTCACTGAGAGCAGTTCTCTTTCTCTTCATTTGACCATGTAAGATCTACATATTGCCCATTTCAAACCTCTCTACACTGTATTGTATTCACATTATCAGGTCTGTATTTACTAATGTTACCATTTCCTTTCCTCTCCTCACCTGAACAGGTTAAAGTTTATATCCAAGTTAGCAACTGCTAGATAGAAATGTGAAGATCCTCTGATATTGTAATTAAAGCCCATATTTGTAGAATGTTAGTGTGATTGCAGCATATTTCCCATTATTTTGAAAGCATATGTTTTATATGTTGAGCAATTTTAATGCATTTTCTGAAAATCTAATGTGATCTATAAAAGTTCTAAGCGTTAACTTTAATAAGATTCTAAACTTATTAATAATCAGGTTTTCTTACCATGATTCAGTTTAAACAATCTGATGCATTTCCTTAGTCTTCTTAATAAGATTTTACAACGCTGTTGGTCAATGCACTGTATGATAGATAGTAAGACGATACTATGCAGACAATTTCTGCAAATACCAAACTTTTATAGTCTTCAAGATAAAGAATTATTTACACATACTTTTCTAAATTTACACATAAACACTGTAATTAACCGTGTGGTCAAGGGGAATGCATAGATAACAGACAGAACGTACTGTTTACACTTGAAAAGTCAATGCCCCTCTGTCCTCTGTTTGTCACCCTCCCTGGAAACTTCCCTTCTTCACCCTCCGAGAGTTACTGTGAGGCTGCACTTCTCTTCCATTCAGCAGGATATTTTCTATAATAAATAACTGACATTTAACGTCGATGGTCTTTTATGTGCTAGAGGTCAAGATTAAAAGGCTTCTGATGAGCACAAGTACCACATGCAAACTTTTGAATGATGGACTTGCATCGAGTGCTTGGTGCTCATTTCTTTTAACTCAAAGCGTGGTTTTATAAAAGTATACTTTACTTGTATGAATATTATCCAAAAACAGTAAAGCCGAACCAAAGATGATGACACATTTCTATCTGCTAAAACTTATTATAAAAGGTTTATTAAGTGCAATAACATGTCTTGTAGAATGGGTTTGTTCTGATTGAGAGGAAACATTAGGCATTTGTAGTCTGACTGTATTATTATGCTGATTATTAGTGGAATAACATGAACATAGTTTCTTTCCCCTCTCCATGAGGTTTTCTCCCCTCTCTTCTGCTCTGTTAACTGCTCCCTTCCTCCCTCATACATCCCACTGCTGTCAGTCTGTTGAGCTGGCATGTTTCCATCGTCCTCCCTTGTATACCGCCAACCCTTTCTCCTTCCATCTCCTTCATAGCATCAGTCAAACGGCTCTTCCTTCCCTACCTTAGACAGCCTGCTGTGTTGGTGAGGGAGGTCTCCCACTCAAGATGTCTGGGCTTGCAGTTCTCCTCGCCTCCTCCTGCTCCGTTGGTCCCTCGCTCCCAGCCTGAATGAGGCACCATCACCTCGTCAGAGAGGGCGTGCAGTGCATGGTCCACGATCTCCATTTTCACAGAGTCGTGAGACGACAGGTTCCACAGCGTCCCTGCAAAAAAATGGAAACAATTCAATATGTAAAAATGTTGTATTCAATTATGAAGCTTCTACTCATACTAAATGTAATTTAAAATATAGGCTGATAAAAAAAATATATATTTTCACACAACTTCAATACAATGAAACGCTGTAGAAACATCTAAATATTACAAGGAAGGCCAACTCTTTAAATAAGTGAGGGAACTCTATAGTACTGAGCGAGGATGTTTTTTCATCTTCGGATCAACAAACTACAAAAAATGTGATACTAAAAAAGTAATGCAAGACCATTTCCGTTGACCGGATTGGTTAGCGGTCGCGCTGTGCTGCTGCATGTTGTCTCTAACCTGTGATGGTGTCAGTGAGGTCCTGGTCGTGAGTCTTCCTCAGTAGCCGGACCAGAGCCGGCACGCCGTCACAGTTCTTGATGGCGATCTTGTTGTCTTGATCTTTGCCATACGAGATGTTCTTCAGTGCTCCACAGGCTGCATAGTGAACCTATAATAAAAGACACAATACGAGCTAATTGAGCCACGAGTCAGGAGAGCACTGCTCTCACATACATGGACAGATTTTTATATGCAAAGTACATGGGTCTTGGCATTTCTACTCATGCAAGTTATTGTCTATATAATGAAGGATTAGTGGACCATATTTCTGGCCTATTTTCACTATAAAGCAATGTTAATTTCAGCTCAACATTTATAATGAAGACTGGATGTCACTTGTTTTTAAAACACTATTACTCATTTGTTCTGTAAATTAAAAATTGTTTAGCATGTTTGCATGATCCTATGAAGTTGTTCATACAACATACCACACACACACAAACTTAAAACAAGAGTTTGCAGTTGCAGTTTGACCCATTTCTCCAGAGAGCAAGTCGTCTTCTACAAACTCAGACTTCCAACTTGTCACAGGCCGTACAGCATGAAATGTGAAATTAAGATGTTTCTTTGCCTCGAGAGTGGAATGCATGATGTGGTTTGTCTGGTAATGCCCATACAAAGATCAGCAAAACCTTGCCACAGCTTGTGCTAAATGAAAGGGGATCGTAGAAAAACCACAGAATGTTTTGGCCGAAACCATATTTAGCACAAATGTTGACCTCCAAGATTTGACCAAGACCAGTCAAAGACGTAGTGCTTATTTCTATTTCCCTTTCTAATTGCTATTAGAGCCGAGTCTCAAGTTCACCTTGTCTCAGGCCAAAGAAATACACTACATCTCTTAAGCCTCACTTTTACCCCCACCTATTCCAACCATAACACACTAGTGAGTAAGGAATGAACAGAAATCCATGAATAAAATCAGCAAACTAACCTCTTTGTTTGGGTTGTCAAGCATACAGACCAGCGCTGGGATGCCTTTCATTCGACGCACATCACACTTCACCTAGACGTGGGTCAAGAAATGAAAGCATCCAGGAAGAAAATGAAAGCACAGGTCAAAGGACAGCGTTATGAACCCCAGTGAAGAAGAAACCTCCTGGAAAATCCTTATGAATAAAAAAGAAAAATACCCTGGCTGTGCAAATTTATAAAGGAAGCAGATAATGTAAAGACTGGGAGAGTAAGCTGGAGCTTAAAACTACAGCGAGCTTGTTTAATGTTACTGGAGTATTATTTCACATGTTGTAGCTAACAGTGTATTGTTGAGCCTGTTGTCCTATAGAAAGGAACATTGCAACAAAACAAACAGTCTGCATCTTCCAGCCATCTACAGCTTCATTTTATTCCTCCTTACATTCAGTTCATAGTAAAACGGCACAAAGTAACACTGCAAATCTCTCATTTTATCAACATTGTTGGAGATGCAACATTATTAGTCATACCCATCTCGTTTTAATTAACTTTATTGGACAAAACCAACCGAGGTATACGTGCTTACGTTCAGTGTGAGCATAAAAGTCGCAGTTTTGAGCAAAAAGGCGGATTAAAACGTGTAGTGTGAGTTAACAAAATAAAATAAAAAGTCTCCCCAGTTTTTGACATATTTTCTGTTTTTTCACCCTTGTTTATTAAGCTATGCTTTATTTTTAAGATCCATCTTTGGTTCATGTTATTATAAATCCAGGTGCAATACCACAAGATTAAACAATCAGCATGCGGACTGAGGCGCATTTTAACATCTTCTACTAAAAATCGACAGTTCTACATTTGGAGAAAGTTCCAATTAAATGTTTTGCACCCATCCAACTACTCCTTATCTCATCTTGACTCCCACTCTGGTACAATTATAACTTTCTATCTGTCTCTGCTATATCCGCTATCATACATGCCTCATTTACTCTTCGAAAACACATGACTAATCATCTTTTGTCGTGACATATGGCACTTTGACCTTTGCATTCCTCAACTGATTGATTTGAATCAAAGTCTAGTACAACCTGCGTCACACTGGAAACAAACTTTATACCATAAAACTATATGCTTGCTATTTGCATCTCTTACTTTATCATTCTTGTAGGTGAGATGCTGCAGGAATGCAGCTGCGTTGCTCCTGACCGGGTCCAGCCTGTAGTTTAGCATGGCAATGACCTCTGGCAGCTCAGGTTGACGCCAGCCTGTGGGGCCAGGACCGGGACCTTTCCTTAAAGTACTGTCCAATGAAGCCATGCTACCTCTTTCCCCCTGGGCTAGCGGCGCTCTTTCCCAAAAGTACATGTCCCCTGGGCCGCTCATGTCGCCGTCCAAGGTGCCCTCGTAACTCCTGGCGAGGGAGAAGGAGAACAGAATGTAAAAAATGTTGGTCAACATACAGGCAACCATCAATGCAAACGGAGAGGAAAGGGGGGGAAACCGAGTTTGCCCTTAAGTTGTTCATAACAGTGGTGATTTGAAAACAATAACAATTCAAAATATTTTTCCATTTACTTCCATCTTTTCTCCAAAATATAATTATTGTAGAAGTAACATTAGTATTTGCTCTCAAAGATGATGCACAGATAGTACGTAAATGATATACATACATGTAAAACATACATCTAGACTCATCCCTAAAACAGATGAGTCACTACAAAAACACAGAACTTACCCAGTCCTGCGTGGGGGCCCATGGGGGAATGCATTGTGGTTGCGAGGCATGGTGCTGTAGTGCATTGGATGTCCCATGCCATAGTCGGGCTCATCATAGCCCATGCTGCGCTGGTCATCCTCCAGACCATACGGCTCTGGGACAAACCTCGTCAGGGAGGAAAGCTCCATGGCACTTCCCATACGCCCAACCTACAGGGACAGAATCCAAAATAATAGAGGCCTCACGCCAATTGCTGCAGTGAACTCATGCTAAGTCTTGTATATGTGTGTAGTCCTGCAATCATATTCAATTCCAAACACGTAGCATTGAAGGAAAACACAAAATTCAGCAAGTCAATCTGAGAAAAAAGTGACGCAATGATTGTTGAAGATACCTGTGGCTGAGCAGCATAGGGGTCCAGTTGGTTCCTGCTGGGGGCCCTGTAGCTTGGATCCAGAGTTCTGTAACCGTCTTGATGGACGGGTCTGGGGAGTGGAGGGACAGGGAAGTGATGAAAATATTGGCCAGATCTTCCATTAAATTGTAACGTTAATGTTTACTCTGTCTACATGAGCTTCAACAAAAACTATACCTGTAGCGATCATCCATGCGAGCTCCCCTGCTCAGGCTTGTGTAGGCTTCAGATGGGGGGGGGCCCAGTTCGGTAGTCTTCGTAACCCACCGGCGGTCCGTATTGGTAGTTGCGGGGCACAGTGTGAGTGGGGTAGTCCATGGGCACGCCACCTCCAGGTCCCTGTCTGTAGACCATAGGGGCAGGGTAGCCCCCCATGCCTGTGACTGAACCGCCACCATCCAGGGAAAGTGTGTCTGACACGGAGGGGATGACTGTGCGAGTGGTGGTGGTCTTTACTACTTTCTTTACCTTAACAGGCAAAAGAACGGAGGCAGGAGATTAGATTCAACAGTTAATATTTACAAATTTAAAATGATACAATCTAAAAGGAAATATCCCAAAGAATCCTAACTCTGACAAGCTACAAATGTATACAACACAAAACGGTCACTTAGTGCTTTAAAATGCACATATTGCTAAGTTAATTTTTTGCTTTCCATCAGGTACTCATGTTACCGTGGTTTCTGTGCGCCTTGTGGTCCCATCTTCACCGGTCTCCACAGAGACAACAGGTAGCACCTCCTGGGGATCTTCCTCCACCGTGTATGTCTCCTGCACCATCTGACCAGGGTCCATCCTGAACTACACACACATTTCAGAGAAGAAAAAACTAAAATATAGGACTCACATGGGTTATCCTTCGGATTAACCACCATAAGAGTTAAAGAGCTGAAAGGCTCCGCAAAATGCTTACATGATGTGTGCCGTTGATGTAACCCTCGTTCAGTGTCAGCCTCTCTATGTCTGCATCACAAGGAATGCGTCCGTTCTGCAGGGAGGACAAAATACATATTAGGGGATCCAACGCGCACACGCACACACGCACACACACACACGTTGATTGGATCCATCGTCAACTTTCATTTAAATGGCGCCCAATTTGATCTTGTGAAGTTCAGGCCCTTTAGTGCCATGTTCACACTGCGAGCGACAAAAGCAACTAAAACGCTCAAGCGTGGCCAGCTACATTGATGCAGATTTTACATTGACTTTGATTTGTAGTCATACGTTTGTGGTTTCATGTCACCGGCTTCCACTGAAAATGGCTTGTAGCTTGTTGATATGTCGCGTTAACGTAGATTCAGTTGCATTGCTGCTGCAGCAAAAAATAATGAAAATATTTTAATGTGTTGCAGCCAAAATAGAAACAAAATGAGTCAGTGACAGTTAAACGCTTTGTCTGTGTGTTTCAGCCAGATATGGGCCGTAACCCCGTTTCTAGACCACAAACGTCACGTCATTATCGCGCTCTTGTGTGCGGACATAGGTCATATTTTAAGAAAATAAATATAATGATAAAAGTTTAACAATTAAAACAGTAAAATAATAATAAACCCTTACAATATGTAGTAAAGTGAAATGGACATAATGTATGAAGTAGCAATCAATCTTGCTATTAAGTGCGTACTGTAGAGTTTTTTGTTGTTGACTTGAAGCGTAAATAAACGGTTGCAAGCCTGCACAAATGTGGATCAGACAGCGGCATAAATTAAAACGAGTCTGTGTGTGTTGCTTGAGACGTGAGAGTGAAAAACGCATCTTGACACGCTTGTGGTCGAGACAGGGGGGTAAAAATTACACTACATGACGACCGAAGGTATGTAAACCTCATGAACACACAGAAAGGCTTTCATGTCAACGCCACACCCTTAAACACAAACAACTGAACAGAACACACTAATCCCACAAACTCATGAATGGGCTGGGATAATGCGATTAAAGAGTGAAATAATTAGTAATGAAATGAATAATGATCCACAGAGAGAGAGAGAGAGAGACAAACAAAGAGACAAACTTCTTTCTCTTTCGAGTCGACACCACCAGCATTGCCAGCCTAGGAGTGGTAATGGTGTGGTGCGCTTCTCATTCCAGCCACAGGGGGATCTCTTTGTATCTCTCATGCCATCTTTGTAGTTTTATCTCCACTACAATGGGGGTCAAGGGGGAACAGTCAAGGGGGGAGAGTTCTCAACAGTGGTTTGGAGAAGGGAAACAGTTGTCTCGTGCTGCCAAACAATAAAAAATAAAAAAGCTGGACCTAATACTTGCAGGAGGCGCAATGACAGCCCTTTTAAGCGCCACTCTGCCCAGATCAAATCAACAAAACTTAGTTTAAGCAAATGGACACTCTTTAGTTCAGGTAAGGACTCCATCAGAGAGAATAGTAGAAAGTGCCGGGCAGATGTGAGCATGTGGGAACCTGTCAGAAAAGACTGAGGTAGGGTTTGCGCCGCCTGGGAGAGTAGTAGAGGCATGCAGAAGCCTTTGGGCTATGTAAACACACACACACACACCAGAGATAAGAACCAGCACAGGCTACATTTATGTCCTGTTCTCACTAAAATACACACACAACTGATATTTCTGCTCCTTATCTGCCACTAGAAATACCTGTGACCGGGATGTGTCCTGGAGAATGCGTGCCCACATGCAGGAGCAGCAAACGAAAGAGGGAAAGTGAGCGAGTGAGAGAGCCAAGTTGTTTTATGACAACTTGTTTCAAAGGTTGCCTCAGGGACAAAAGTAAGTGTGTGTGTGTGTGTGTGTGTGTGTGTGTGTGTGTGTGTGTGTGTGTGTGTGTGTGTGTGTGTGTGTGTGTGTGTGTGTGTGTGTGTGTGTGTGTGTGTGAATAAGGAAGTAAAAGAACGAGTTAGCGGGTGTGCCGCATGACTGCCAGGGAGGTGAACTCAGAGCATGAAGTCACTCTGCAGTCTCTCAACCAGGTAAATGACTCACAGATGATGAAGACAGCAGACCACGCTATGAAACACACTCGGTAATCAAGATGTTTACCAAGAATTCACAGCTGATGACACAGGACGTCTTTGTCCAAACTAATGGACTGAAGAAGCAATCGATCGTCCAGGAAAAGCCAAATATAATAACAAACATTCTGACAAGCGAGACATCGCTCTGCATGCAAACTCCAACGGACAAGACAAACATGATGGGTTACACGGTTGTTAAGCTTGATTGGTGGAGCGATACGATGATGGGAGGACATTTCATTTGAATAAGACATGAACTGTTACTGAGGAACCAATGGAGGATGGGAAAAATGGGCAGAGTGTGCAAATGACCTCCTCAGGAAAGCGATATTGGGAGGTGCTTCAGTCGCTTTTTTAACACCCAAAATTCAAGCGCACTTCAAGACTCCAGCTTGACAAAAACCTACCGAGAAGGTATTTTTTCCCCCACCGATTTAGTTTTGATTCTGCTGCCATCCAGCCAGTCCACACACAGATGGGATGGGGGTTACGATGGAGATGACATTGGAGGAACTCGCTCGGATCAAGGGTGAATCCGAAGGACTTCTCGATGGAAAATGTGGGTGAGGGTGGATGGAAAGTGTGTGGGGGGGGGGGGGGGGGGGGGGGGCGTGGTTTATTCCACGTTACCTGCATGTTGGGGAGGGGGCGGGGCAGGGTGCCGGCACACGACCTCCGCTCCTCCTCCAGAGCTCGGCTCAGCATCTCAAACTGCCTCTCCTGCTCCCGCACCGAGGCCAGCAGGGAGGCCGTACTCGCACACTGCTCCATTCACTCGCTGAGAGCAGAGCAGAGCAGAGCAGAGCAGAGGACAGGACAGGGTCAACACCGGAGAGTAGAGGAGTCAACCAACACCGAGAGTCAATCAAAGTTACAGACAGCCAGGTTGAACCACCCATGTACAAAGATACAAAAGACAGAAGGGCCCTGACACCGTGCACATCTGGGAATGCACACACTGAAGTGCGACTGAAGATGAAATATAGAGGTTAAAGGCAGCAGGAGCTGACGCAGGAGGGAAAAGCAAGGGAAGATAAAGATTAGAGAGAGAGAGAGAGAACTGAGGAGATAAAGAAGCAGGTGCAAAGAAAATGAGAGTAGACAGAACAAGAGCAGGAAACAGTGAGGACGAGCAGCAGGGACAAAGAGAGAGCTCACTATTTGAGAATCCGTCTTCGAAAGTGATTATTCAGTTCAAATTCAAGGTGGGACCAGCATCAGCTGAACAGGGAATGGAAGCGAACTACCAGTAGGCTTTCAGCGCGTTTCTTCACCTTCTGCCATGCACAGTTAAAAATAGAGAGAAAGTGAGATACATGAAGAGGAAAAATTGAAGCTTGTTTTCAGCGTGTGAAGCTCGTTAGCACTTCTTCACTCCAAAGATGCAGGGAAGGTGAGGGAGGAGGAGGAGGGACGAGTGCAAGTGTGGGGCATTCAGAGGAGTTATCGAGAGACGGCATCACACAATCAAGTTACACCAAATTTGAAAATCCAGAGGTGTTTTGAATTGAGAGGGTGTGTTCAAGGCACGCCTCGTTTTCCCAGCTTTGTACGATACTTACAGTACTCTGCAAGTTATAATGGGTGCACTTTCATTTTTCATGCCATCTATGATAAGAAGCATTTCTTTATAGCCTGTTTGCCATCATCTGTATTTAAACTGAAAGCCTTAAACCAGATTCAAAAATCATAAGAAAAGTCATACAAACTGGAGCTGGTCAATTCATTATTATGCATTGGACATCAATCAATGATCAACAGTAAATGAGTGCTGCCGCATAGTCAACTAGGTTTCATTTATTGAAAAAAGCAAGCAACCAAAACAAGAAGCTGTGAAAAGGTACAACCTCCTGATAAACAGTAAAGACACACAAGGGCTGCTGCAGAATATTAATTCCTTCCTCTTTGCTTAAAATAAAACAAATGTTTAGTGTTTTAGGGCACAACTTTACCCCCAAGGCAAATTCCATCTGGTGACCTCAGACAACATTTCACATTTGTTACTCTTTACTGTGCTAACCAACATATTTTTCACAAATTGGTAGAACTTTTACTTTCCTAACATGCCGAGTTTAATGATTATTCAAATGTAAAGGGTGGGCTTGACGTTCAAGGTAACACAACATACTACTACATGTATTTCAAAATAGGAAGCTGAATTACATTAACTATGGAAACATCACAAATACCAAGCTATTGTGCAGCTATAGAGACAAGTGCTTTCACAGAATTAGAGTGCAAAACAGCCAAGAAAATAAGTAGAAAAAGTTGGTTTTGAAATTGTCAACATGTCAGCCTGGACTTTTGGGAAAGAAATGCAGCTTGAACACATGCCACGGATGACCTCAACCGAGATTACAGAGGTATGATAATAAGCGAATGTCACTCCAGCTCCAATTTAAACAATGATGACAAAGTCCCTTTTCTCAGACTTCCTCAGCAGGGACGCTGTAGAGGAAGGATTGAGGAATCTGGGGAGATTAATTCAACAGTGTCTGTGTAATAACGGGATGACATAAGCGTGGCTCATCTCCAAACCAGGGCAAAAAACATTTTCTACTTCAAAGTTCACCGACTCATGTAGATCAAATATGCTCTCGATCTGCACATACTGAACAAAGACTCCTGTATGAAGTTTGAGTGTGCACAAATGCCAGCACGGGTGTGTGCACACATCTGTGTGAGGGCGAGTGATTGCGTATGTGGGTCAGAGACTAAATAAAGGTGGCGGGTGTGCCTGGCTGACGTTTGTTATATCCTTGAATACTCAAACAGAGTTGTGGCGAAGTTTCGGTGAAGTTAATACTTCCTTGTTTCATTCATTTTGTGTCTGTGTGTGTGTGTGTGTGTGGGGGGGGCGGGAGGGGGGGGGGGGACATTTGTGGACAGAAACACACACGCCACCGCCATTGTCATACATTCCACAGTGAGATTTAGCGTGTCATATCCTGTCTCAGCTGTTGGAAACTGTCCTAATAAGGGAGCCCTTCACTCTCTCATTGTGCGGTTCTCATCCATCTCTCACAGCATTGTGTTGTCTTCCCAGCCAAACACTCCAATCCTGGAAAGACAGAGCTGGGCCCCATTACTTTCTCTGACCTCAATCAGGGCGTCCGACCACAAACCAACAAAGTGCTTCTTTGGTGGATAACGTTCACAAATCGAGAGATAGTTCTGAAATGATCTCAAGTGGGTATATGTAACCCCTGTGTGAAGCTAAGAATGCATTACGACTTGAATTGAAACCTTGACTTCACTCAACGACAGATCTCTTTGCTGAGATCCCAAACTCAAAAAGAAAAAGGGGGAACTAGATGTGGCAGCAAGCTACAAATATATGTTTGTTTGTGTCATGAAGGTTGTCTATAGCAGCCGCCAGATTTTACATTACAGGGACCAAGATTTTAACTTGGCAATGGAGCACTGACAGCATATGTCAGATAAGTCGACATACCACAGTATGAATTATTCTTTGCGACTCTGTCAAAACATCAACACTTCTTTTAGAGCAGAGGAAGACGGCTTCTTGTGCCTCTGTGCAACAGACAGAACCACACAAACTCTACAGCTACGCAAATCCCACCACTAACATTTTTGTGAAAGGGAATAGTTTCTTGTGAATGAGTTTTAAATGGCTTCAGCCACTCAAAGCCTGGGCATTAGGCATTAATCTATTGTAAGGCCATTAGCGGCTACGCTAAATCGCATCTGCTAATGGGATAGCCCGAGAATTACACCGCTAAGTCCCTTGGCATCCTGAGCCAACACCGATGTGCACACACTATCAGTGTCCACTAACTGAAAACTGTGCACACTCACAGCCAATTGTTCTGTCTCTCACCCAGTGCCTACTGAGTATTGTGACCGATGTGTATTCCTTCATCATCATATGGTATCATTGCTATCCCCCCCCCCCCCCCCACACACACACACAGACCTGAGGTGAAGCTATGGTAAAATACTGTTGTGGCTTGGCCAAGTGCTACGCTGACTCAGCTTCATTTGAATGGTCTCACAGAGATTTGGCCTCTGTGTGTGTGTGTTGTGTGTGTGTTGTGTGTGTGTTGTGTGTTAGCCTTGGCCCACATCCAAATACTACCGCCTTTGCCGTCCTGACTTGAAACCACCAACCAACCCCCCTCCCTTGTGGCCTACAGTGTGGTAGCTGCAGAGAGTGCACATGCAGACGCCCACCCACCACACAGACATATTGGGGACCTCTGCAAAGACAGCTGTCTAATCTACAGGACGCCAATTTACTATTCTGAGCAAGGAAGGACACGTGCAGGCAACTGTAATTCATAGATCACGAAACAGCCAAAAAAAGAAGAGGTGTGCGATGGACAATGTGTGACTAAAAAAGTGGATATACATTTTGAATATTGATACCGAGTCAAGCATATTAAAAGGAGTAGGGGATATGGTTTAAATCAATGTCATAATTGTATGTATATTCCAAATCGATACACTAGTATATTACAATATGGCAAATGTAACCAAAGTAAATCAACATAAGTCAACATAGAAAATAATCAAAATTACAAGTAATCCCATTATTGCAATAAAATAGGTATCAGACAAAACTCCCTACATATGTAAAACATAATATCTTATTTTCTTTGTTTATGACTATATGTCATAAGCTAATGGTATTATCATGAGTCCACTGGAAGTCAACAAATGTTGGTGTATTGTCACCCCTGCTGTAACATATTCATTTAATATACATATTTAATCTACATTGAACTACATCATCTTGTTCTTCAACTCAACCTCATTCAAAATCATTGAAAGATGATTACTTATCAGTCACAAAACACAGAAGTTTAGTAATACTAAATTTAAAATGTACAAATACATTTGACAAATATTGTACAATCCTGTTCAATCGCTTCATATTCAAAAATTGCCAAACATACTAAAAACCAACATTCAGCAGTCAGTAAAGATTTACCACTGGTGACTTGCAATCAAAGTGTGGCTTAACAAGGAAGTGGGTTAAATAGCTGCAGTGAGGACCATAAAAGTTCTCAAGTCTTTCCAAGAAGCTAACCACCAGGACTGAGGCAGGGTACTGCGCGACAGTTTCCCTTCACGGATTTAGAAACCTGTGCACTTTTTGCTCTGTGTACACCATCTCATATCTCACATGTCCTTCACTGCATAGAAAGCAAGATGACGTGCATAGCGTTCAAATAAAAACACAGACTGTAGGTTTGTAACCATTGGACGTAGATAGCGGAAGAGAGATAATTGGAGAGAGACAGACAGGGAGGAGGAGGAGCAAATATAAGAAAACCCCAGCTTCTGTGTGTCAGAGGGACACACCCATGGTGTGCTCTGAAAGCCCGTCATTACAGAGGCTCACAAATGATAGCCCTGGTTAAAACAACTGGCTTAGCAGAGAGACTTCAGTCCCCACAGACAAAATGGCTAGGGGAGGGAAAAAAATCTAGGCAGCAAAAAGAAACGTCCAACTTAGGAGTTTTGCCCCTCCTTTTTTCTACATCTTAACAGAAGGAATATTTCTGAGAAAACTGCATGTCCACACTTGCTCCCAATCTTTTCCATCTCTGTTCCAGCAGGCCGAAACAGCCATGCCCCAGGGCCTTTGGAGGAATATGACAAGCAAGTCCATGCTGCACTAAGACTCACCAATCAGCTGACTGCACCAACACAAATCAACAAATCAGTTAATTTAGACAAGCTGTCAAACACATCGCAGGTTGGTCTGTGTGTTGTTATTGTGGAACACACACACACACACACTAATCAAGGCCGAGGACTGCAAACTAAAAGCAGCAACGCTTACTCCAAGAGCAATCCACTAACGCAGATATGGTCCGGTCCCTCTGAGTAATCCAGCACCCGTTCCCACTAAAGAACTGGAAATCGAGAAGGTGTCTGAGTAGCAAGCCTCTACACAAGGGACTGAATGAGGTAACAAACAAGCCTGCCACCTTACCACACCCACACATCCAGACCCACACAACAGGTTATTGCCCCCCCTCCCCTCCCCTCCCTTCCCTGCTCCACCTCCACCCCTCCCTCCATCCATCCTCTACCTGGCAGACCACATCAAACATGGTGCGGGCAGCTGCTGAAACAGTGTCTCTTCAGTTAGAAGAGACACACGCCAAAAGACACACGCCATGCACGCCTAGTCACCTGAAAGCACCACGCAGCTCCACCGTCCGCAGAGAGTCTCGGGTGCAACACATAATAGGAAACTGATAAGCGAGACCGAGACTGGACTTTGACTCCTAACTGACGGTCTGTGACGCGGCGGGCTGGCCGGTCACTTCCGTGTACTCTCACCTATCCTGCACACCTTTATAACCCGGGAGAAACCTGGCGGTTACGCCCGCGGTGTCTTCCTGCTACGATGGTTTGAAGGCAGCAAATAGCAACGACCTCAACGTGTAGTGTAATAACGTGATAACCAGCCACCCACAAACCAGACCATTCGTGTAATAAACTGCCATGTTAGCAAACCTTCACGTTACGCGGACATTGTGTACGCGTTAGCTGCCTCGGTATCAACCCTCCGTGACTACATGTACACGTTGAGTGTAACTTTTCCCAAACTCTCCCTCTAAATAAGTTATTCATCCTGCCAGCGACAGGAATACACCTATGCTGCTAGCTCACTTAGCCTGAGCCGTTTGTAGCTTCCCTGCTAACGCTGCGTTTACAACCACCAAGTTCACTCAAATAAAAGGTCACCCGCTGTTTCCCACCCACAACACACCCCAACCAGCTGCACCGAGCACGAGACGCCAAAAGACGGGCCATTACCGATCCTGGAGAGTGTTAGGCTTGTTTTTCAAAGTCCATTAAGTGCTTGCGAGGTGGATTCAGGCCTAGCCGAGGGCTGCTGCTGCTGCTGCTGACACGATCCACACCTCGACCCGCAGGAGAAGTGAGTTGAGAGGAGGCAACAAAAACACCTCGGCGGGGTCGAGCAGACACTTCAAACATGCACAAATAAAACTGTCCGCCGCCGGGCGAGAGCACTCTTCATGAAGACGGAGAAAACACCCACCTATGCAGTCTGTCTTCCTTGCCTCGGCTTGTTGTTCACTTGTCGCTGCTCTTCCTCTCCGCTGGGGGAGGAGGGAGAAGCATGGAGGAGAGGAGGGGAGGGGGCGTTGTGTGACATACTGACAATATCACTTTTTCATAATTCATTCAATTCATGTTATCTGACAGCTATTGTTAAAAGGTTACAGCACAAAACAGTGCAATTGCATTTATTGAAGTTCATATGTGGCTTTTGATTAAGAAGAAGAAGAAATTATCCTTTATTAATCCCCTTGGGGAAATTCTTCTCTGCATTTGACCCATCCTTGGTTAGCTGCCCTGAGAGGCGCCCGGGGAGCAGCTCGGGGTTCAGTGTTTTGCTCAGGGACACTTCGACATGTGAACTATGGGGGGACTGGGGATCGAACCGGCTACCTTGTGGTTACTGGACGACCACTCATCCCCCTGATTATGAAATCATTATTGAATAGTAAAAAATACATTTCATTTAATTTCCCTCCCATAATTATGACGAATAAGTCATAATTGGGAGATACATAGGCAAGTTTATTTGTATAGCACATTTCAACCACAAGGCGATTCAAAGTGCTTCACATAGCATTAAAAGCATCCAAATATATTGCAGAAGAAAACAAGATTTAAAAACAATTGAGAACATTTATTAAAACATTAAAAAAAACTGTGAAAAAGCAACAACAAAAAATTAATAATGCAGTGCAGTTTAAGAAGTATTGAGAGATGCAGAAACATAGTCATAATAAGTCATAATTATGAGATTCTAAGTCATTATCTTGAGACGCTAAGTCATTATTTGAAGAAAGTTTCTCATTATAATTACTTTTCTATCATATTGGCAGAAATGGTCTTTCAAAGAAAAATAGTCGTTGTAGGCCCTGGTATAAATTATACTATTCATACTTTAAATACTATAATACTACACTTTTAATAAAGCAAATAGTATAATTTATTAAGGACATTCTATTTCATACCCAATGAAAATTGCCTCTTTTTTTTTAGCTTCCGACATTAAACGGAATATCTCACATTATTTGTGTTTCGCTTAAATATCCTCTCAAATGAAAGCTGCCGCTTATCAAGAGAGGGCCTATGTTGCCCTCGTGTGGTCATTTGGTGCTATTACAACGCAGGATACTAGTCAATGCATCAGTTGTACTCAAATTGTTTTGGAGACTGTGTACCGGTGGTCGACAGTATATCTACTCGTGTACTTTACTTGAGAAAACATTGAGGTATTTGTGCTTTACTTGAGTATGTTCATTGTATGCTTCTCTTTACTTCTACTCACTACATTTCAGAGGTAAATATTGTACTTTTCCTCCAACACATTTATGACATTATAGCTAAAGACTATTACTATAATTTGCACGTTTATGTCCAAAATATATGACGACCTTCTTAAATCTTGATGATATGTTACAGCTTAAACTACCCAGCAGTATATAAAATAGTTCAAACGAGTAAGGCTGCAACTATCAATTCTCATTCCCAAATTATCAGCAGTTATTCTTACAATAATCGTTTAACCGTTTAAAGCGAGGGACAACATTATCTTATAATAATCAATAATTATAATCCTACAATACGATAATATATATATAAAAATATAACATTCTGAAAGGGGTCATCCTGTATAACAAGTAGCCAAAGTGTTGATACTTAAAGTACATTGTGATTATAATACTATCCTTTTATAAGATAAAAAATGTCACAAGCTATAAAAGCAGGAGCGCCCCCATCATGTGTCCATGTTTCCAGATGAGTTGAACGCCTTTTATTCACGCTTTGATCTCCTCACAAAGAGTCATCTGTCAAGTCTGCCCCGCCTCCAGAGGACTGCCACTGGCAGTATCCACAGCGGATGTGAGGAAAACCCTGATGAGAGTGGATATAAGTAAACCTGCTGGGCCTGATGAGTGCCAACCAGCTAACTGATGTCATCACTGACATTTTCAACGTATCACTCTCACAGGTGAGTGTTCCCACCTGCTTCAAGACAGCCACCATCAGTTATGTACAGTCAGGTCTATAAATATTTGGACATTGACACATTTTTCATTATTTTGGCTCTGTACACCACAACAATGGAGTTGAAATGAAAAAATGTGCTTTAAGTGCAGACTTTCAGCTTTAATTTGAGGGTATTTACATCCAAATCAGGATAACAGTGTAGGAACTACAACAAATTCAAATGTGGCCATCCTCTTTTTAAGGGACCAAAAGTAATTGGACAATTGGCTGCTCAGACGTTCCAAGGTCAGGTGTGTGTAATTCCCTCGTTATTTCATTTACAAGGAGTAGATAAAAGGTCTAGAGTTCATTTCAGGTGTGGTATTTGTGTTTGGAATCTGTTGCGGTCAACTCTCAATATGAAGTCCAAAGAGCTGTCACTATCAGTGAAGCAAGCCATCATTAGGATGAAAAATCGAAACAAAACCATCAGAGAGATAGCAAACACATTAGGTGTGGCCAAATCAACTGTTTGGTACATTCTTAAGAAGAAAGAACGCAGTGGTGAGCTCAGCAACACCAAAAGACCCGGAAGACCACGGAAGACAACTGTGGTGGATGACAGAAGAATCATTTCCCTGATGAAGAAAAACCCCTTCACAACAGTTGGCCAGATCAAGAACACTCTCCAGGAGGAGGTGTATCTGTGTCAAAGTCGACAATCAAGAGAAGACTTCACCAGAGTAAATAGAGAGGGTTCACCACAAGATGTAAACCATTGGTGAGCCTCAAAAACAGGAAGACCAGATTAGAGTTTGCCAAAAAACATCTAAAAGAGCCTGTACAGTTCTGGAAGAACATCCTATGGACAGATGAGACAAAGATAAACTTGTACCAGAATGATGGGAAGAGAAGAGTATGGAGAAGGAAAGGAACTGCTCATGATCCAAAGCATACCACCTCATCAGTGAAGCATGGTGGAGGTAGTGTTATGGCGTGGGCATGTATGGCTGCCAATGGAACTGGTTCCCTTGTATTTATTGATGATGTGACTGCTGACAAAAGCAGCAGGATGAATTCGGAAGTGTTTCGGGAAATATTATCTGCTCGTATTCAGCCAAATGCTTCAGAACTCATTGGACGGCGCTTCACAGTGCAGATGGACAATGACCCGAAGCATACTGCGAAAGCAACCAAGGAGTTTTTTAAGGCAAAGAAGTGGAATGTTCTGCAATGGCGAAGTCAATCACCTGACCTGAATCCAATTGAGCATGCATTTCACTTGCTGAAGACAAAACTGAAGGGAAAATGCCCCAAGAACCAGCAGGAACTGAAGACGGTTGCAGTAGAGGCCTGGCAGAGCATCACCAGGGACGAAACCCAGCGTCTGGTGATGTCTATGGAATCCAGACTTCAGGCTGTCATTGACTGCAAAGGATTTTCAACACAGTATTAAAAGTGACAATTAGATTTATGATTATATTAATTTGTCCAATTACTTTTGGTCCCTTAAAGACAGGGTGGCCACTTACTGTATACATTTGTTGTAGTTCCTACACCGTTCACCTGAGTTGGATGTAAATACCCTCAAATTAAAGCTGAAAGTCTGCACTTAAAGCACATCTTGATTTTTTTCATTTCAACTCCATTGTTGTGGTGTACAGAGCCAAAATAATGAAAAATGTGTCCAAATATTTATGGACCTGACTGTACCTAAAAAGTCTGCAGTCTAAATGACGACTGTGGCACTCACCCCCATTCTGATGAAGTGCTTTGAGAAACTGGTTCTCCAGCACATCAAACACATCATCCCAGCCAGCCTGGACCCTCACGTTTCAGGGTTTTTAATTTTTTGGGGGGGATTTTTTGCTGGTCTGATGTGAGGTCCCGGGACTGGGATGTCGTATGTGTACAGATTGTAAAGCCCCTCCGAGGCAAATTTGTGATTTGGGGCTATACAAAATAAACTGAATTGAAATGTATTGCACCAGACAGTTTTACAGTAGTTTTCTATGGAAATTCCTTCCATGCCATCAAAACATTTAGTACTTTCTGACTAGGTAGTAGATGTCAATTAAAATCATATATTCAAAAACTTCAACAGTAACACAAGTAAACAGTTTTAACAATTGCTTTATATCAGTACTCAAGGGAGTACTTTGTAGGGCTAGAAAGACTTCCTCATTATTTATCTATTTCCTAGGTGAAAACAAGGAGGAAGCAGACCTGCTCATCCCCTCTGGCCCTCTTCCTGACCTCCCTGCAGTGTTTCCTCCTCTATGTGTCTTTCACCTGTCCTGTCTTCTCTCTGCAGTACCTCACCTTTCTCCTGAATGTTGTCAACAGCTCCTTCTTTTACGGAGGCCACCACGTCCGCGCCATGTAAGTGTCAAGAGGATGTGTGATAGTCTGTAATCAGCCTTGCTGTAGTAGGTTAACCAGTCCAGTAATCAGGTTGTCTCTTTTACCTCCTCTCTCTCACATTTCTTTTCTGTCATTGTTATAGATAAATGTGGGTGTCACCTTTATTCACCCGGTCCACGTCTCAGCTTCTGCTGAAAAAAAACTGGCCAAACAGAGAAAGACCGAACAAGAAGTGAACGGTCAAGGGTTGGAACAATGTTGATTTTAACCAGTTTAACCAGAATTAGAATTGATTGAAAGGGAAGAAAACCACAGATATCTTTGGAAGCGGTTTTGCAAGTCTTCAGTAATTTAACACAACAAATTATTTAATATCATTAATGATAAAATAACATAACTAATAATTAGTCAACATTTATTAGTTTTCATCTCATGTTTTGATAACTGTAAAGTAATTTAACCAAAGTTTAATTAATTATCAATTTACTTTTTATTTATTAATTAATTTGGTCTGGAATAAATAGTTACCAGATTATCCTTAACTGCTAATGAGAATGACTGCCTATATAATAAAGACCCATATGTTCATAATCCCCAGTCTCCACTGTTGTGTTACGCCCAGACCTCCTGGGTAGTTATGTGTTCTGTCTGTTTCTGTTGTGTTGTCTGTCAGTCACCTTGTCTCTCGTTCCAGACTCCTTCCTCCTCGTGTGCCGCCCCCCTGTGTATTTAGTCTGTGTCAACTCCCTGTCTTGTGCGAGTTTGTCTTTTGACATCCGTATATGTTTGCATAGTACAACTTTGTTCTGTTGAAACAAACTACCTCGCCTTGTCTGCTTGTGGTTCCAGTTGCCTCAGTCAGACAGACAGACGCACCACATGGCACATAATGTTGCAAAGTGCAATAGTGTCCCTGCACGGAAAGACTGTAACGTTTGGAAACTACAAGGTAACATCCTTCAGAATGTAAATAGTACAACGTGTTGGTTTCTGGGGTGGGGTAAATTTATTCAATAGCTCCACTGAGCAATTTGACATTGAAAACTCATTTAATCTATGCATTTTGTCTGTATATATATATATATATATATATATATATATATATATATATATATATATATATATATATATATGTATTCAAGCTTGAACATTTACAGGTTTTATGCTTTTTTCTTTAAATGTGTAGTGATGTTTCTAAAATCGTGCTTTATCCAACAAATTCAGGTTCATATCTGAGCTAAAACGTGAGTGGATGTTGAATTTACATCTTTTGCAATATCAGATTTCCTCCCATGTTGTGTTTGATTATAAATGTATAAAACAGTCCCATTACAAGGGTCTAATGTCAGGCGGTTATGTGTCAATCCACACATGGATTAAATTAACTAATCTGGATTAGTCAGCACCGCCTGGCGATAACTGCCGCACTGTCCTCGTTTTGCAAGGTGAGTTGGACACGAGACACGAAGCAAGATTGGCTTGTCGGACATCTGATTTTTCAGTGTAGGCCAAAGTTAAGTTTAAAGGTGGAATTCACCTTTATAATTTGTACAATATTCACAAGCACAGTGGTTGGCGAAGTATTGGAGTCCTTTATCCAAGTACCAACATGTAAAAGTAAAACGCTTAAGCCAACGTGGACTCCACGCTGCTTTAGGCCCAGGTGTAACATTTTATGTTTTCTAAAAGGACTCTGGTGCTCTTTTGTCCACAGGGGCTGCAAAAAAATCATCATAAAATGAAAGTTCCATGTAGTAGCTCTAAAAGTAGGTACAGCAGAAGAAACCCAGACTATGAAACAAGGAAGTAACAGTTGGGAAGTTTAGAGGAAAGAAGAAATACATTTACTTAAAGTAGTTTTGTAAAGACTGGTCACCAAAAAGGAAAAGAGTCCATGTTGCACTGTATCTGAAAGATGAAAAATACCTTTTTTGTTCTGTATCTTAGAAACTTAATTCCAGCAGACCTTCGCAACACTGGACTAGCTCAAGGTACTCTTAAAGTCTGCTTGAATTGGAGGAACAGCAAGCAACTTTCTCTGAAGACAAAATTCACACGGGAAGTAAACCAATTGGCGACCTGGAGAAAGGGAGTGAAGCATGCAGAGGCACGTCTCGCTTGGTACCGGGCTGCGCTACAGGCTGACTCTGGCCTCGGGGATCCTGGAGTGTCTGTGCTTTACCGGCGTGGTGTTTGGTTACGTCTCTCTGGTGTTTGTGCTGAAGGAGGATGGCTACTTCAGTCAGCTGTGCTTCAGCATCCCAGTTACCAACAGCACCCTGACCAGTGCAGGTGAGCAGCTGGTTTGTTCATTTACAAAATAAAGGTATTTGAACAGGAGCAAAAAAGTACTGTCAAATAAAGATACCTCAATATATTTTTGCCGCTTGGTGACAGAAAAACTCCTAAACACAATGACAGTCACCAACATACTGTAACCTTTGGGATTATGGCTAAACAAATAATGTATTCATACACATCCAGCAGACACAGAACAACCTTATCATCCGTTGTTCCCCTGAAGAACCTAACTCCAATATTTATTCTGCTTTAAGCGGATACATTTTGGTGTCCACCATTAATGTTCTCAATATTCCATAATATCCACATTGTCTCTGTGTTTCCAGTTCTTACAGACTGTAGTAGACAGGATGAGCAGTTCTCCCTGGTCTTCACCATCGCCTCGTTCCTCAACAGTTTCCTGAACCTGATCAATGGCTACGTGTTTGATCGATTTGGCACCATGGTAACCCGGCTGCTGGGAATGTGAGTCTTATTTTTCTCTCTTTAGCCACAAAGAAAAGGAAAAAATCTCAAGGCTGCAGCTGAAAACCCCAACAATATCAGTTTTTGTAACGGCACAATCCCTGAACCCATTGGCTAGCAGTCTCATAACGATTTAGCCTCTGAAGACAATGGACAATATGTCTGGGGACTTCCTTTCACGATGCATTGATCATTCTTTACACTCTGATTAGCAAATTGAGATGTATGACTGGATTTTTTTCACATGTAGCCAGTTCACAAGCTAATCAAAATGAAAAACTAAATTGTTGTCAGACAAGGTGTTCAGAGATTCAAACATTTTGGCCAAAGCATTTCACCTCTCTTGCTCTTCACATGGACTATATTTACCTGCACGCAACCAAATCCCGCTAAATTTTTTGGGGGGATAGCGTAAAAGTGTGTGTCCGCCACAGCTGCAATCAGACTCGTCTCATTTTACCAGCAGACTGTTCACACGATGGGTTCACTGATGTGTGCATATTATTTATTTATTCACAATACTCAAACGTTATTAAGTAATAACACATCACAGTAAAAGTCTTGCATTCAAATGGTTACTTCACATGAAGAGTAAAAGAGTATCAGTTCAATATACATAATTAAATGTACTTAGCATCTGTTCAAGGTGGAGCTGTCAATTTATGACGCTGGATAGTTTAATAATGCATTATATTTTAATTGTCCAATCTGAAACCTTTTTTCTCTGTTAGTTAATGTAGTATTACAATGTTTTCCTGCGAAATAGGAGCACACAGTATACGGACCCCAGGAAGCGCCTTATTGAGTGTGAAGTGGTTTGTATGAGTGGTTCTCGAGGCCGAACATTGGTTCTGAACAGGCATGTTTTGAACAGGCACACTATTGTAATACATCTAAATGTAACACGAGTTCATCATTGTGTATACTTAATATGTACAACTATATTCTCTGTGTAAAGTTTGAAAATAGCTGTCAGCTTTCTATTGTGTCCGAGTGTGTGTATGCTGTTGAGACTCTAATGTCGCTGCACTAAACTCAGTCATATTTCTCTCTTCAGATCTTTGTACACCACTGGAACCCTTCTTCTGGCCTTCTCCAGTACAGGTAGATGCATGCATTAGCATTCACATACTTCAAATAATCAAGTGAAGTGTTTCCAGAGAGTCGGCTGACATGTTATTCTTTTTATTACTGGTCCAGTTCCTCTGCTTTGTATTCTTTTATATCGAATGCTACAGGAAAGAGTCCTAAAACATGGAAATTAGTTCAACTTTTTTGCACTTATGCATGGTTCCCTTGTCTCAAAGTCAATGTTTTTTTAATGTATTTTTGGTTAGATGCCTGAAATAAGGTTTACTTTCTGCATTCCAAAATGCTGCAGCTAGAATGATCACTGGTTCAAGAAAACAGGATCATGTAACACCAATTCTCGCTTCCCTGAATTGGCTCCCTCACTTTCTCATTGAATTTGAGATTATGCCGTTGACCTTCAAGCCCATATATAACCAGACCTCTAGTTATATGACAGACCTACCAACGTCATCTTCGAAGTGGCCTTTCCAGTTCAAAAAGGTGGACACAAATGCAAGACACCTGACAGCCAGGTAATTGAACAAAAGGTGCGCTTTAAGAACAAAAAGTTGGTCGCAAAAAACAAAACCTGAGCAGACTGAGGTACGAAGGAAAAACTGCACACACAAAAACTGAGCACAAACCTGACGCAAGAAACACCAGTAAATGAAGCTGACCACCTGACAGGTGAAAGAGGGAAAGCACACAGACTAAATATAGGAGAGCAGGGTGGTTATATACTAGTGGAACATATCAGGACAATGTAGATAATCACAAAGACAGGAAGACAAGAACCAAAAGGAGAGGACTTTGAAGCTAAAACAGGAAAGAAACCTTTAAAAAAAAAACTTGGGTCATGACAGATACAGCACATAATTCATCCTTTAATCAATTAATCATCATGTGCTTGCTGTTTATTTTGTCTAGCTGTCTGAACCAGTTACACTATAGTTATTACCACAGGAACAAGTGTAGCTTTGCTTGTTGCTTCAGCTGTTCATCAGTGCTTAAATATCCAACTTGTCTGCTGTTCTGGCTACTCTGTCTGGAATATAGCACGAATCAAGTGAAGGGGATGTGTATGAATGTACAAACATGTCATAAGCCCATAATCAAGGGAATTATTATTTCTTTACTTGTCAGTAAAGTTTGTCTTCCACTGTCATGCAGCATTTTCAGAGCTGCTTTTCCCTGCATTGTCCTGCATTGCTGTGGGAGGAAGTCTGCTCTTTTTGACCAACATGCAGGTGAATTCTGACTTAATATATCATAAAAACATACTCGAAGTCCAAAGTAAAATATAGACCAAACACCATTGAACTGTCCAAAATCTCCTAACTATAATTGTTGTATTGCTGAGCTGTGCCTCTGTGTTTTGGGAAGGTGGGAAACCTGTTCGCTGCTCATCGCTCCACCATCATCACCCTCTACAATGGTGCCTTTGATTCCTCTGCAAGTGTGTTTCTCGTCATCAAGGTAAAAGTGGAGCCATTATGATAATTGAAACGCACCATTTGAGTTCATGGTGCTCTGTGTTTCTTTGACACACACAAGTATTTTTATGAGCAGAAAGCAACACATAAATCAACTTCTACAGAATTGCTTATCCGTTTTTCTTGAATTTTAGCCAGTGTTTTCTCTCTGCTGTCCAGGTTCTGCATGAACAGGGAATCTCTCTCCGATCCTGCCTCCTTGTTTTGTCCTTCTGCAGCATCATACATCTGGTGAGGACCTTCCTGCTGATGCCGAGAACCGTCATCCCCTACCCTCTGCCACAACGCTATACCTACGGGTGAGAACATTAGCTTGTCTTTGAAGCAGTCATGCACATCATCTTCATGATGAGACGTGACAATACATTTTTCCTGATGTGCAGATTGAATTGCGGAAAAGCCAACACTTACAATGTGGAGCAGTTTGAGAGGATGAGGGGTGGTGCCATGACAGTTTTACAGGAGTCCATTGAGAGGGACAACATGCAAGCAGCACCTCAGGACGGGACAGAGGCCCAAGACTCAGGAAAAGGTACGAAACCTTGTTGTTGCCATCACCTCCAGATTCACATTGTCAGGTGTGAATAACTTGGTTGATCAATAAACTGCACACAAATCATTACGTATTTGAAGTGGAACTAAAACATGTTTCACTTTATAAAAAAAAGATAACCCAAATAATTGTGCAGTAATTTCTTCCTTATCTCCATCGCTTTCCATACACACACACACACACACACTGCACATCAGCGAGCAGTCTACAAAGTGGTTGTGCGACCAAAGGTTTAGAAGCCAATTGAGAAATGTTATGACTTTTGGGCTTCTGGCACAATTGTTTTGCCACAAATGAATGTACATTATTGCCACAAATAACCATTATTTTAGAAATATTTTAGTCTATAAAATATTTTCTAAAATGGCACCTCAAAATTTCGCAGAACCCATGCTTGCCTTAAATCTTTTTGTTTCTTCTGACCAACAGAGTTTTAATTTACTGTCACATGACAACGAATATCACCAACTCTTTACAATTGAGAAGCTAAAACCAGGGAATATTTGGTCTTTTCTGTACTTCCACGTGGCATGGTGTTGATGGGGGATTTTTAATTTAGAGATGAACTTTACCTTTAACCAGGAAGAATTAAAAAAAAAAAAAATCTTTCAAAAATCACAAGCAGATATAAGAAAATGTATTCAACTTTAAAGCACTTTTCAGTGTGTGGACTTGCTTTAATCTTTCTGTAAATTTCCACAATGTTTAGCGGCGAGTTTCCGGAGCTGTGTGCTGTCATGGTTCTTCCTGTGGCACCTGGTGTGGTTGTCCATAATGCAGCTGAGGCACTACCTCTTCATTAGCACGCTCAACCCCATGCTCAACCGGCTAGCCAACAATGACCCCGGCCTGGGTAAATCATTATATGTACATATTATAAAAGTCACTGACTTGTGACTGTTCTGGTTATGGATTAATTGACTAACTCAACTCTTCAATCCCTATTATCATTAGCTTCACTCCTGTTTTGTTTCTTTGCTCTTCTCTTTGGCTGTTTCCTGCCCACCATATCTCCCTCAGTGAGTCAGTATACCAACGCTTTCGCCATGACCCAGCTGTGTGGAGTACTGTGTGCTCCCTTGAACGGACTCATCATGGACAGACACAAGGGAAAGCCTTTAGCTCCTGGTAAATAAATGTGTGTGTGTGTGTGTGTGTGTGTGTGTGTGTGTGTGTGTGTGTGTGTGTGTGTGTTCTGGATCTGGCTGCAGTTTGCATGTTTCATATTCCATGTGCAAAATGTGTTTCTTCAGTTGTTGGAGGGTCTTTGCCCACTTAGATTGGTGTTTTTCTCAATATCTTAGAAGGTGAAAATAAAGAAGGGATGGAAAGGAAACAAAGAGAGAAGTTGCACTACGATGAGAAGTTATTACCATACTGGCGTACATGCTGTCATTTTAGTGCCAGATCTTTCTGTTGACCAAGTGAAAACATACAGGACTCTGCACGTTGACCCTCCATTTCTTTCAATCTCTCTCTGACTTTCTAATGAAAATACTTAGATGGGCTGGATTACAATTCCCGGTGTGTCACAACGTCCAACTCTTTCATGAGCTTACATCATAACTTCTGTCAGTGTAACAGCATATAGTGCCACTCATGAGGACACACCATTCTTTGGTTAGCCTGTTTCTGTGCCAGATTCCTGGCAATGAAACAGCAGGTGAAGTATGTTCAAACAAAGAGTGAGAGGATAAGAAGAAATAGAAATTGGAGTGATAGTAAAATGTATAAAGTACTCTGGTCTGATTTCCTGCAAATTTGAGTTAACCTAGCACCTCCAAAACACAACATATACATTTCTGTAGATGCATGTCTGCTCATGTCTCCTTATTTTTTAACCAATTTTTCCTCCTGTAGGAGAAACCGCGCAGGAGGCCGACCTGCACTCCTTCTCTCTGTCTCTGTTCCTGACCGCCCTGCAGTGCCTGCTGTTCTCTGTGTGTGCCTCCATCCCTCTCCTCCCTCTGCAGTACTTAACCTTTGTTTTACAAGTCCTTAATCGCTCCTTCCTCTACGGGGGAAACGCAGTGTTCATTAGCATTGCGTGAGTAGCAATCACACACCAACATAAACAGATAATGGACAAAATACATTTAAAAAAGCACAATTGTCCTGCAGAAAAGTTTCGGTTGGAATGTAATTTAGTATATTTTTGCACTCATTGTGCAATTCTGCAGTACTTTTTTTATACTTCTACTCTACTACACCTCAGAGGGAAATGTTGTTGGCTTTACTCCACTACATTTATTTGACAGCTTTGGTTACTTCGCAGATTTATATTATTGATACAAATTTGAAATCAACGAATAAATTTTAATATATGATCGAAGGTTAAGCAACCCAGCAATATATTAAGTAATTCAATATAGCTCCACCTTTACCAGCTGCGACATCAAATCACTAATTATAATCCTGTAATATAATATAGAAAATCTGAAATGGGTCGTTCTACATAATGAATACTTTTACTTTTGGTCCTATTAGTATGCTAATACATTTGTACTGTAAAATGTTATGGCAGGACTTTTACTTGTAACATAGTATTTCTACTCTGTGGTACTTTGTGCTTCTTCAACTAATCAGACAATAATGAGCTTTTGTAAACCTGAACATCTTTTGGTTTAGCGTGACGGATAAATACTAAATCGTAGACATACCTGTGGAAACGTCTCTCTCTCTCTCTCTCAGCTTTCCAGCCTGTCACTTCGGGAAGCTGTACGGCCTGGTGACCTCCATGTCTGCTTTGATCTCTCTGCTGCAGTACCCCTGCTTCACCCTCGTCAAAGGAGCTCTAGGTGGAGACCCCTTCTTTGTAAGTGCTCAAGAAAGTTAGAAAAAAACACTGGGTGACTATTAAATCCTCTTGGGGGACACATTTAGGCAGAGGTCCCACTGCTATGGTCATTACTGTACGTCAACATGTAACACTAAATACGCAGACTTCTAATAAATGGTAAATAACTGATCTGTTACAGGTGGACATTGCTCTGATTGTCCTCAGTCTGCTGGGGTTTATCCATCCAATCTACGTCTTCATACACTGCAGGACAGTAGCCCGCAACAGAGGACGACACCTCGACGGACATCGCTAACGGCTCCAAAATGTTATAGTTATATTGAAAATTGGTCTTTTCAGGTTTTCTTATGGAAACCCAATCGTTGTACATGCCTGTCTGTTTCTATTCATATGCTTTAAGTTGAATTAAAACATTTTGTATAACTTATTTTTATCCAATCAAATTGTATTAATCATTTAATAATAAGTGTGTTTTTATAATCAAATAACTGTTTTATTGAGTAGGCAACACTAGCTTTAATATGCAGTATAGTACATATATGGCTCCATAGTTGTATTAACCACAATACAAAGTACAGTACAAATAATACTACTGAACTGTGCATTGTGTTGATATACACAGTCCTTTATTTATGATTCATATAATATATTTCATTATTTTAAGAATGTGACCCAGTGAGACACCCAAAACAAAAAACAGTTTCTGCACGTAGATAAAATAAGAAAAGACAAGTACATCACAGTCTACAGCAATACAGACATTGTGCGAATAAGCTTCATCCATTGTGTTAACAGTGAATTGCCAAAAAAATGCATCAAACTATGGAGATGATTTTATGCTTAACTTAACAGTCTCGCATAGCCGGGCTGTTATCAATAAAAAATAAAACAAAAACGTATGGGGAGGAGAATGGCAGGCTTGTACCCATCAGTACCCAATCAGTGTTGGGCAGTAACTTGTTAGAGGTAACAGAATTACAAAATAATTAATAGTAATCAATTCCTGAGAAAAAGTATGTAACTAAATGAATTACTAATAACAATGTTGATGATTAAGGGGTTACACTCAAATATATTCTGTTCAATAAAAAGGCTTTTGTAGAATGTAACATTCATGCTGTTCCACTTTGAATTTATATTATTTTGAATAACGTCTAATAACTAATCAGTGAGTATTGTTGTGAAGTTCACACTGTCTGGTTGAAGTTAGTTGTAGGACTTAATGAAACTTATGAATGAACGACACATGGTAACAGTTTTACACAATGCTACCATGGATGACTTACAGTATTTATATTTTGACAAACAATCGACACACTCCAAATCACAGCTTTGTTAGAAATTAGCATTAGGGTAATTGTGTCCTAAAGAGGTAAGGCACTAGGCGCTACAAGATACTTCATGTATAATATAAAAAAGTGAAATGTACATCAGAAGAACAGTCGAAACTAGAGACAGTACAAAATGTTCTTTCTTTCTTTCTTCTCTCTAGTCAAATGTTACACCTTTGCTGTACAAGGAGGATAAATGTTTCACATGATGTTGAGAGGGTTGAATTCAAAGCCTATGAAAAAAGGAATGAATGTGGTTTGTGTGTTAGTGGGAACTTTTATATCCCACAGTTTTTGTCGTCATTCCTAGCTGCTTTCTGCCCGCTCTCAGTGGTGGGCACGTGGTTGTGGTGCAGAAACAAGATGGAGTCCAAACTTTCTGGGGGAATGTTGGCTCTCTTCCTGCACGTGGCTAACGCTCCTTCCTGCGCAAAGTCCTTAGCAGCGCTACCTGCCCCTGCCGGGGCCGCCAGGTAGGCCCGTGCCACTGTGGCCAACAGTGGAAACTGCACTGCCTTCGTCCTCCACCACTGCAGGGGCTCCACTCCCAGCGACGCCCCCTTGTCGGCTCTGAAGACAGACATCTCCATGTCTACAGACTCCTCCACGGAGCTCTGCCTGCTCTTGGGGGCAGAGCAGAACAGGTCTCCCAGGAGGAACTCCATACCAGAGAGTCCGCCCTGACGGCCTGGATCTGCCGACTCACTTTCGTCAGCCTCCCCTGCATCACTCTCTTCATCTTCGACCTCTCTGAAGTTAATTGGGCGGGATTCTTTGAGGCGCTTGCTCCTGCGTAGGACGTCACTCTCGGACTCTGGTGACCCGGGTGAGGGGCTTCTCTTGCTCTGGCTCTGCTTGTGACCTTGACTTCTCCTCCTGTCCTCCTTCACGATCCTGACAGCCTCTTTCTTCAGCCAATCAAAAGTGGCTTTCTGCTCCTTAAAGCCAACCACACAACAATATTTAATTGTGAGCATTCATCACAGAGATTACGGCGGGGATTAGTCATGTTACATATACGGATTTTGAACAACAGGTCAAGTAGGTAGCCTCAAAAGTGAAAGTGCACATTAGCACCACAAATGGACATAAGCAGGAAAATAGAAAACTCAGTATGTATGAATCATTCATTTGTATTTCAAAACAAAATGGAAATCACAAAACAAACTGACAATACTGCGAGGCCCATTAAAACACCGTCTTTATAGAAATGTTCAGTATGAAACTTGAATGTATGCTTTTAAGTGGTATGTGCTCTTCAGATGACGGGATGTCAGACCTCAAAGCTGGAATCAAATTCCTGCACAGATTCATAGTCGAAGTTACTTAATCAGATTGTTCTAGATTTAAATCAAGATTTGAAGATTTTAGACTGTACATTACTTAGAAAATACATTTAATGACTGACTGCTTGTGTTGAGATATCCAACAGTAGCAAGACGGTGAAATGAACTCACTTTAAATTAAGTAAAACTAACCTTATATATTCATAGCAACAGTGACTTAGAAGGCCGTGCTTAATAAATCAATGCATTATAACTTTACGGCTTACCTTTTCCTCCATGAAGCCCAGCCCATGGAACTGGGGATCGAGGGAACATGCCACACACAGAACTCTGTTGACGACAGGGTTCTCATAACAGCTCGCCAAGTTCCGCCTCATCATCCTCTTCACTTCCTTCAGGATGGATGACGAATCTCCCGTCCGCGGCACGAGGTGGCGAGAGAGCAGGCCGGTGAGAATGGGTTTGATTAGGGACAGGCGGGGGAAGGCCTCCTTGGCAAGAGTTCGACACGCCACGTCCAGAGGTTTGAGGACTAAACACAGCTCCTCCACAACCTTCCATTCCGATCGCAAAGTCGTAAAGCTTGCAGAGGATGTGTTGGAGGTGGAGTTAGCGTGGCAGCTGCCAGACGAACTGGATTCTGAACCAGTGTCTTCTTTAGACAAGGTCTCACTTTTAATCTCTTTCAGCATATCACAGAAAAGGCTTTTATGTTTGATGAGCATGCTCAGTAGAGGGTACAGCGTGTTCCATGTTGGCCGGCTGTGAGCCCACGACTTCAGCTCTGCCTGTTCTCGTTTCTTCAGGGTCTGCAACAGACTCTGGACGTGGTGCTGATACAAGCCTTTGTTTTGGGCAGGTGGCATGAACAGGGATGCGAGAACACCCTGGAATTGACTGAGGGTCTTGGAGATGACAGAGTGTGACATCACTTCCTCAATGCAGCCTTGCACAGCGCTGAAGAAACATGGCACAGATGGGAGATCTTCACTAGAATGGCCATGCTCCAAGCCATGTGGCTCATCAGGTGAGACGGTGTCCTCCTTCTCGAGAAACGTTGTAGAGTTTGGGTGAGGAACGCTTCCTGCAGCCTCTCCACCTTTGCCGCGCTTAATCAGCCCAAGCCTCGTCTTGTTCCTCAACTCCCCTCCCAGCAAGACCAGATTAGGCATGGAGATCCCCCACTCGTGGGCCATCCCTTTCACTTGAGCCTCCAGTGCTTGAAGGCTGTAGTCTTTAACACCACCCTCTGCCAGTCTTTGGGTTTCCAGTGCCAGGTTCTGAAAACTAAAATTGCCGTCTATGTAATGTGCCCAGAGGGTGAGGTACCTGTCAGTGTTACCCTGCCAGGTGTGCAACCAAACATCCACACTTAAAGTGACAAAGTGAGGCACTTCCTTCCGATGGCTGGGTGGTCGCCCACGTCTCCTGGACTCAAACTCCATGGGAGCAGTGTAGTCGGATATATCCTCGCTATCGCTGCTTCCCATTTTCTTTCTCAGCAGCTGAGCCAGGCTCGTCTTGCCTTTGGTGTGATGTTCTTTCAGGAGGTTCTCGAGCTGCCACGGTGAAGGCAGCTCCTTGTAGGAGGGCAGGAGGGTGTGGATCAGCTGTTTAAAGCCAACCCCTTCTACCAGAGCTGGGGGCTGGACATCCATGATGAGAAAGTTGGCGATGGCATCGGTCACATGAGCGGAGAATACCAGGGGGAGTGTGCTGACCAAACCGCTGTTACCCATCACTGGCTGTGAGCGTTGCTGACCTTTGGTGAAAAAGGACAAATCAGCAGTTTGACACATTTTCACAAAGCCTGTCCAAGATCAGTCTTCAAGTAAACTGGTATCTAGTGTAGTTCACTTGTTTAGACCTGTACATTTGTTTGCTTGAGAAAGAGTTTTTGACCATTTTGAAAAACAAAAGAGCTTCACTTTGGTTAAAAGGAAAATTCTGTTTTCTGAACGCGAGTCTTATTTTTAGCCACGCTAGCGGTCGGGTTGGTCCACCACTTTCGTCTAGACTGAAATATTTGAAGCCATTCATAATCCCCAGAGGATGAATTCCAACAGCTTTGGTGACGTTTCCTCTGGTGTTTCACTTATATGGTGCTGAGCAAGACACTGAACCCTAAATTGCTCCCCGGGCGCCGCTCAGGGCAGCCCACTGCTCCTTAGGATGGGCTAAATGCAGAGAACACATTTCATGTATGTATGTACTATGACAAATAAAAAGGATTTCTTTCTTTCTTCTTTCTTTCTTCTTCTTTCTTCTTTTCTTCTTAATGTCACTAATCCGTCATACGAACCGATCTTAATTATTACATATTTTAATGGGTCTGCCTACCCGATGTAAAAGAGACTAAGGCTTCTTGTGAATTTTAGCCTCACAGTCTGTAAATAGCTATGAACAATTTTAAGTGTCATCTTTCCTCTCCCACTTCTTCTCTATATTGATACACACGTCTGTAGGTATGCAGGTGTAAATCATGGATAAAATGTATGATGTGGAAAAACATGTATACTCAATCTAATATTACTGCAGGAAGTTCAATTTTTAACTGTGTAATTACAGTATGGGGCTGAGGCATAGCTTACATTTTCCTCATATGACCTAGACCTGTTACTTTGACAAAGTTGCCCGTTTTAGTGTGTTTGCAATGCGTCTTAGAAATGGCTGCTGCTGCAACCACCGTTTCACGAAGAAGCCCGTCTAACGAGGATGCACCCTGTCCATGCAATTCTTAATGTGTTCTGTAATCAATTATTTAGCTAATATTTGTCACACACTGAAGGCAACTCTTCGCTTTCCACTCGGCAGGACACAACCTCCCAGCTGAGCGAGCGAACACACACACACTGTGGCAGCCGGTTAGAATTAAATGAGTAGTAGACTATGTGTACTTTTTGTGAACAGTAATAGTTACCTATTGTCAGAAAACTCCGATCCTTGATACCGTCACGTGGTGGTCTGATGTGGTGCTTGCTAGTCAGATGGTTTTGGAGATCCGCTGTTCCTCCTCCACAGCCCACATGTTCCCCACACAGCTTACACACTGCAGTGCAACGGTCCAGAGGACGACCAGTGGGGTCTGGCTCCAACCCAAAAAAGTACCATGGGCTGTTATGTGTGGCGTTTGGGTTACTCAGCAGTCTCTCAGTTCCAGGCATAAAATCATATTTTTCGAAAGACTGAGAGCTCGGGGACGTCAAGGAGGAGGGGAAGGCAGAGGCGGAAACCATGCCTGAATCACTTGCAGCGTCTGGGTTTGACATTGTTGTCACGTCACTGATGACAAACATGGGGCTCTGTGATTGGCTGTGGTCGGACCAAAGGGAAGAGCTGCTGGGCTCGGGCAGGGTGACCAACTGGATGTCTTGCAGAAGGCGCAGGACTGTCTCTTTGTCTCCAAATTCACATTTCACGTTGTCACCTGTATACCACCCATCGAAAAACAAAGACCACTATAACTTGAAAATGTATGTGGAAGTAAAAAAATTATATAAATCAGAAAGTTTGCTTCTGCCACATGTCATTCCATGCTTGAGTGAATAAACGTACCCATGCCGAGGCCCAGCAAGGTTGCATAATCCTTGCCGATCCAGACCCTTAGCTCTGCTCCCTCTGTAATGGGCTGGGCAACCTTGTAGTAGATGTGTCGGTAGAACTGGAAGATGACAAGGTTGTGTCCCTCCTCCCTGCTGTTGTATGTTACATACCTGAAACATAAAGCAAACATGTATAGTATGTAACTTTGACCAGGAAAGAAAGAGACGATCTCTGTCAGATAAGCGCTCTGATTGACTGCAAAAGAAAACCAGAAAAAAAAGATTTAAAAAAAAAAAGAAAAACAGAAGTAGGAAAAGAAACTACGTTAAGAGAGGAAACAAATACTTGAATCAGTGAGAACTGCTCACCTCATCCAGTTAGATTTGCTTTCATCAGAAGCATCAACGTAGTTAAAAGCAGCATCATCCCTGATCTGGAGATGGGAGCAGAGTGTATGTGTTATGACCAGATCTATAGAAATCCTGCTGGTTATCAACACAAGTAACACATTACATCATGGACTATAAGTATATTATAAAAGTATTTTTACCCTATAACTAGATTTGAAACTACCTTTACATCTACTCGAACCGGTCTCTACTTACAGCCCAGGCGTATTTGAGGTTGGTCGGCATTTCTCCTCTGCACACTTCTCCTACGTATGGCCCAAACATGACGCCCTGCTGAAGGTGACACTTGGCGTACACTTTCATCTCTCCTATCCGCTCTTCGCTAGAAAATCCAGGACCAGACACCCCAGACCCAATGTCCCCGCACAGGAACAGGCAGGAGGGCAGGGACAGCACTGCCCGGGAGGGGCCGCCGTGGAGCCATGGCTCTCCAGGCGGCAAAACAGCATCTGGAACGTAGTTTGTGTTGGAAGCAGTCTGAAGAAACGGAACATCCTCGAAGAATTCATCATGGTTCAAATCCAAACCTGTTAAGGGCAACAACAAAAAAATAGAGAAGAACGTAGTTAAATATGGAGTATAGTTGAGATATTTTATTGACAATCCAGACTCAGAGCATGGAGCATGTTTACTGTTCTTTTGTTGTAAGGGTTACAAACTAGAGATGATGGAATTAAGCAACACAGGAAATAAAGACAAAACCTGCGGAGAATGTTACATCTGAATGTGATTGATACTATACTACATTGGACAGATTACATTTTAGTAAGTACACAACATTTTAAACTTTCAATATTTATAGCAAAGACAGAAACTTTGAGTTTGTTTTGATTACTTTTATTTTGTTCCCCCATCAAGCAAAATGTAGCTTTTTATAGCTACTAGTATCCAGGATCATGTTTAATCATTCAGACTTTCATGCAGACTGTAATTACTAAGGTAATGAATCCTTTACAGCAGTGTGTGCTTGAATGAACTGCTGTTAAGGGTGCCCACATTTCTTTGGTGGCAGACCTGCTGGGCCGGCGGAAATGCTCTCTTGCAATATCTTGCTTCGCGGCTCACGGCTCACGACAGACGGCATTTGGTGACTTTGAAGGGAGGTTTCAGACCTGATGTATAAAAAAAAAAAAATAAGAAAGTTATTTCAGCAGGTGTAACAGCATAAATGTATTCTTTTTTTAAATGTCAACAGGTGAATGAACTCATCCCACCTGTGCAAGCTGATAGGAATAATTTCTATTGTCTCCCGTCCTGCGTCACATAGTTGGTGAAATGGTGTGCTTCTGATGCAGTGATTGGTATAGATGACTGACGTGCAGGCTTCTTTAGACATGCGAGACAACATGGAGCCCAGATAATTGACTCCTAAGGGGGTGTTGCTGTACCAAATGTCATCTACAAAATCCCTCTTAGGCTGCATGTAAAGGGCTGCTGCGTTGGCTGGGAGCTTGCTGAGGTACTTTAGAAGAGAAGTAATAGGACATAATTCACTGCCTGGTTTCTCAAACATAGAGCATCTGTCCTTCTTAGTATGATTTTTTGTCTCATCACCAAAGAATGAAGTGCAGTATCTCAGTCCTCTCTTGTCTTTTCTGATTACAAATGAATCTGGCTTCAGATTCCTGTTGGCCTGCTTTCCTCTGCGGCCGAAATATACCTGGATATCAAACCAGACTTTGTTCAGAAGACCCCTTGGCGTGCCAGTGTCCATCACACGGGAGTGTCTAAGGATGCATATATCATCAGGAGATAGTGCCTGATGATGTAATGTTATGTCTCGACCAGACTTCCTAATTTTCTTGAGCACTCCTAAGAATACCTTGTTGGCTGAGATGAACTCTGCATCCTTCATTAAGCTCACAGGGCGGCTGACAGGAGGCTCTTTGAAGTAACGGTTAAGTCCAGCTCTCAGCGCAACGTAACTAGCAATCCCATACAGTTCTCCTTTGCTGTTTCGTACTGATCCATAAAAGTGTCTCAGCAGCCCGTTCAGCTCAGTCTTGTCCGCCGTAGCCAGGTCCACCTGGAGCCCCTGGGACTCTGACCAGCCAGTGAAGCAATTCACAGCCCATAATGTCTGCATCTTTGTAAGCTTACTTTCAGTCCTGTTGTCCTCAAGTTGATCCAGTTCCATGTCTGATACCATTGCATGTCTGGGAATGGCAGTGGCATTTACCTCACACTCTTCCCCATCTTGTGACTTGTCCTCTTCTTTCATAATGATCTTCTCTTGAGTTTTGACATCAGGCTCAAACAAATTCAGTTTCTCACGAGAATCAGTCAGGTCTGCATTCATAGTGGTAGCTGTTAGCTTCATCAGCTGTCAATGTAGCGGCTGTAAAACTAAAACGAGGCCAGCACAGGTGTTAGTTTTTGGCCATGTAAACAAAGCGGAGTGATACCGCTCAAGTACTGAGGTTCCGGTGCTATATGGCGATTATACCACACAGTGATTATCAGCTTGTATTGAAGAAACCGTGTCAGTTGGTTTGTAAAAAAAACGGGATTTACGCTAAAGATGGCGATCTGACTGCAGCAGCCGCAGTCCGCTCTGCGTAGTGCCTCTCAACGCCTTTAGCGGTTGTAAAATCATTGTAAAACACGGCCTCTCGTGGCCTATTGCTTAATTTTAAAACGCTAAAGATGGCGGCTAACGTTACGCGAATGACTGTTTAGGTGATACCATGCCTTAAAACAGACTTCTGGCGCTGTGGTCTCTTTAGCGCATGCGCACAAGCATGTTTAGTTACAAATTCACGCCAATGTGTGGAAATTGGAACGAAAGAACCGGACATGAGATATCATGTCCGGTTCTTTCGTTCTTTTCGTACCCTGTTTAAAGACACGGACTTAGTTTTACTTAGAAACTCGCTGTTACTTACTTACATGACGCTCCAGTGTAATCTAACTTCTTGGTTATATAGACTCTTTGAATATGTCTGATACAATCTTAATGCATGGTCGGAATATAATGTTGCATTCAGAGTGACACACTTATTACACTGACATCAGCCTGTCGACACATTCTACTAAGTTAACTAGATAAAGTACCATGTGTTCTCATGCTACCATGTGGTCTGTAACTGCTCCCATTCAAATGCAACTTTATAAACCCCATCAGTGCCCTGTAGTGCAATTGTATTTTTGTCGGTAAAGGGGGTGGGTGCATGTAGCAGCAACAAGACTCACATTTGAGGCACCACATAGATTCACAATTCTTGAAGTGAAAGCGCAGACATGTGTGTACCTTGAGCCTCCAACAAAGCTCCAGAGGTCGTGGAAGAAATATTCTCGAAGAAATCAGCACGATGTCGACGTCTCAGGTGACTTCTTAAATTCGTGGTGTTTCCACCTTTAGCAAGTACTATTTTGCGGCACAAACGACAAATAGCTTCCCCGGAGTTCAAAGGCTGTCCCTTATCGTCTGCTTTCAAGCCGAAATACAGCCAAACAATTGACTTGCTTCTTGGTTTACTGATGAGATCCATGTTTATGTGGCCGTTCGCTGCTTTCTGAAGGCTGTCCGCTCTGCTAGCTCCTCTTCTAGCAAGAGCTAGGTGAGATAGAAAACGAATCGGGTGGGAAATTATTTTTAATGCAGTCTTTTAAAATGTACTGTTAATGTATGTTGATGGTGATGAGAACTTTCTGTGTGGAGAAAAACAAACAGGAGACTCGAATGCATATCATCATGACCAGCACATAATTGTAAACATATTAAATTAAACTTTAAAAAGTAACTCTATTACACTGGAACAAATATTCCATATTTGAGAAAACAGAAAGTCCAAACACTTTTAGGGGCTTTCCTAAAAGTAAAAGTACAAATAAAAACAGATAGGATGAGAGCCATTAAATGGTGTTCCATCGTCTATCTGCTTTAATTCTATGCTTGCTACGTCTTTATTTGTCGACCAACGACATCACACTGCGACGGGCCAGGGTTGCCAAGTCCTGTTGTTAAAACAACTGCACACACGTATACTTATGTAGTGGTGTAAAGCTTTATCTACAATACTATCTGAGATTGTATTTGTTGATTACATTTTTGTCTTAATAATCTGAATTATATTATCTGAATCTGTAGAGTAACAAATAACTGAATTAATTAAATAAATGTACTGGCGTAAAAAGTACAATACATGGCTGGAGTAGAACTATAAAGTAGGAGAAATAATTGAAATACTCAAAGTACACGTACCTCAAGATTACACTTAAATTTAGTCAAGTGGATGTACTTCGTTACGACTGTAGGATATATAAGAGCACATATCATGCGCGAGCACACTTTTTAAACTGATTTACGTGAAATCTTCAAATGTGGCAACACTCGGGCTCGCGCTCCCTGCTACTGCCACCTACAGCTTGGCTGTCATACCGGGGTGAGTCTGATATTTGTTTCCAGCTCGGAGGCACGTCTTGGGAGGCCGAGGTTGTAACCAAACGTCTGCCCGGCTGTTATACTTCAGGTAAGCGCATACCCGCTGCCGATGAACAGACTCTCTCGTGCGATAACACGTTGTTTTCATGCTTAAAATGCAAAGGTCACCCGACGTATCGTCTTGCTTCTTGCACTATTGAGCCGCTGTAACAACTGGATTAGGACAAATACAGTTTTTTTTTTATCTTATCTGAGTATTTAAAGTTAATTTTAGCGTAGTTATTCCGGTAACGTACCACATTGGTTTCACGTAACGTTAGCCTACTGACAATTAGCTCATCGGTAGCGGACCGCTTCGCCACTTGGCCCCTCTCACTCGCCGTAGCACGCTGCCTTCTTCGTGGCCAGTTAGTTGTTGCCACGGCAACCCCACTCAAGTTATCGGTGGTCGAGTCTAGCTAAACTATGCTAGCTGCAGACACACTTGCACTCCTTCGAGCACAAAGACACACACGTACAAAACAAACGGGGATAGAAAATGGCTTCTTGCCTGGTGCCGGACTTCCCGGGCGTCATGGTTGCTCTCGAGCATTTAAAGGAACTGGACAAGCAGCTGAAAGAGGACGAAGTACCTTTCTCACCTGAAGCCAGCCTCCACCTGACGGAGATAACTGCTGCTATCACTGGACTTGAGGCGGATCGTCGTACTGCTCATGAGCATTTAGAAGTGGAAACCATAGAAAACAGCAAGTTGAGACATAAAATTAACAATATAAGGGAAAGAATGACCCAGGACATTATGGCTGACGTAGCAGCAGCCCGGGCATCTAACGCGGAAAAGATAGACCAGCTGCACAAAGACCTCAACGCAGTCTCTCAGCTGCAAGAAGCCACTGTGAAGAGGCGGGAAACACTCCTGAGCCAGAACGAGGCACTGTACCCGGAGCGAGAGCAGGTGAAGGCTGAACATGAAGAGATCATCGCCGTTCAGAATGAGCAAATCACCTTAAAGTATGACTCGCAGAGGCAGCTGAGTGAGACGAAGGACCGAATAGAGGCACTGAAGTCCTGCATCGCCGCTGCCAAACAGGACATAGTAACACTGCAGCAAAATATGGTGCTTGAGAGAGAGGCTTTCATGGTGAAAAGGGACAACCTGTCCAGAGAAGTGGACCAGGCTAAGGATAAAGTTAAGCAGCAGAAGCAATCGGTCAAGAGGAGCAGAGGAGAATTGGACAGACTTAATGACAAGAAACGAGCAACCCATGACCATCTGGGTGAGCTCATGATGGACGTGGCCAAGCTGGAGAGCAATTTGCGAAGACTGGCAGCATCTCGGTGCCAGTGCGAGAAACAGCTGCAGGGGGAAACTGAAAAGCATCAAGAATGGAGGCAACAGAGAGCAACGCTGAAGAAGGAGTTGCGTGAGTTAAGGGAAGCCTTCTGTGTTGCCATCCAGCATCTTAAAGAAGAAATTGCCACAGTGGAAGATAAAATAGAGGCGGGTCGAGCATCAAGATCACTCTGTCAAGACTCCTTGGCTCAAATCTATGAGATATTCAAGCATCAGCGTGATGAAGAGAATGAAGTCAGGGCAGAGCATTTCCACGTCTCGCAGCAGCTCGAGCAGACCAAGCTGCAGCTGGAGGAGCGCATCGCCTCCGTAGTCAAACACAGCAAGGAGATGAAAGAGATGGACAAGCAGATCAAAGAACTCCTGGAGGCCAAAACGATCACCAAGCGTGTGTTTGAGAGGAATCAGGCGGAGTTGTGCAATATTGTTGATACAGAGAAGACTAACATCAGTCATTTTGAGGAGGAGAAGAGGCAGCTAACGAGGCAATTAGAGGAGGCGAAGAGGAGGCAGGAGAAGCACGTGGCGAAGATGACCTCGGATATCAGCAACACCAGGATGAGATACCAGGAGCTTCGACAAGGGGAGACCGCACTCCAAAAGCGCCAGCCCAAGAGCACAAATGCTGACTTGTTCATGAGCCATGTGACCCAATGCGAGGTGGAATACAGACTAAAAGAGACCAAACAGCAGGAGGAAATCGAGCGGTGCACAGCAAAGACCGTGAGCATCACGAGGAGCCGCGAGGAGAAGCAGAGGGAGGTAAAGGAACAAGAGGAGATGCTGAAGGAGGTGGTTGCAAAGTGCAATGAAGAGCAAACCAGGCATCAGAGATTAACTAAGCTGACCTCCGAATTCAGGAGGAGGAGATCCGATCTGGGGCTGTTGATTCAAGGGATGAAGGAGAAAACGGGTTCTCTGCTGCAGCCCAGAAAGGAAATGAAGACCGAGCTAGAGGAGCTGCGAGAAAGTTACATGGACGTGCTCGATGAGCAGGCCTCGGAGCTGAGAGCTGTCGAGATGAGCATCTATGACAATGGCGTGAAACTGGAGCAGGTCGGCGTGGAGAACAGCAGGCTGCATCTCTGTATCAGACAGATGACAGAGGATGTTGACGGAGTCCGAGAGGACAAAGAGCGATACTGGCAGGAGGTTCACCAGGTCAAGCGGGACATAAAGACCTTGTTTGAGAGCTTACAGGATGCATGGAAAGAGGATTCATTGGTTACTCTGGACGGTCAGAACAGTGATGGTGTGGTGTTGGTGTCGTTTAGTGCCATGTTGAACCACCTGAAGACCAGAAGACAGCAGTTTGGGAATGTCAGCACACTTCTACACCACCAAATGTTAGACTTCAGCAAACGACTGGGGGACAAAACAATTGTAGAACAGCAGAGTTGAGATGACCTGTAGTGTCTTATGTGAATTCAGATAACCTGTGGATGGAATATAATACATATATATCAAATGTGATATTCATTTATGATTTAAAAAAAAAAAACAAGTTTAAACTGGGATATTTTCTTCACTTGATTTCTCTTCATGTTGACATGATTGGTTTCATGGTGTTTGGTAGATGCTGTATTGCTATGAGTAGTGAAGATGTTTCAAAGGGTGTCACTAATAACTTAATTCATTTCTGCGTTGCCTTAATTGCTAATGTTAATGTTATTAGTTCTTCTTGTGCTGCTTTTCCTGAAACAACAAATTCAAATGTCTGCTGTGGAACCACTGCAGTTTTAGGGCTAAAAGCAGAGCCAATGTAAAGCAATTTTAATTTTATCTGTGTTTTGAAATGTGCTCTATAAATAAAGTGGCCTTGCCTTGGTTACATGGTTTATTTTTGGACAAAACCTACTCAAGTGGAGTTTTCTTACTTTCCTTTTCTTCAGACTGTCTGAAGTTGGACACTCGGTCCCTGTGTACCAGCAGATGGCAGAGGAGACCGGGTTTCTCTCCACTGTGACCTTGCCCTGCAGCTAGAGGTTCAATCCACCACCACTTCAAACGGAAGAAAAGCACGCAGACGCATGCACAAAGAGAAACATTCCCATCGTCTGTGTCGCACACTATTGGGACAACATAGAGGCAGAGAATGGGATCCAAAAAACAAGATGGCAGCTGCAGAACTAGAGCTGAAGGAAAGCGAGCAGTTAATTCCAGTAAAGGTGGTAAGTCGTCGGATAAATACAAAGTAAACTTTGCTCTGAACTCCTTTTATGCCGTGCGATCTGGCAGCCACAGTCTCTGTATCTCTACAGTGTGGTCAGAATGTATCATATAATATATTTGGAATAGTTTTTTGCTTCTAAGTGACTTTGAATTATCTAAAGCAGGGGTCGGCAACCCACGGCTCCGGAGCCGCATGCGGCTCTTTCGCACCTGTGTGGAAAATCGTTCAAAGGGAATTCCTCCTATCTTTGCGTTTGAGGTGATAGTGGGTCACTGAATATAACATTTTTCTTTTAAATATTTGTTTGACTAAAATGTGCGTCACATCCTGTTACGTCGCTGTCAAGCACCTTCCCCTGCAGGTGATCTTAATTGACCTCAATGTAGCCGACACATGACTATTTTTTTCCCTCCTCTTCATAAGAGTTTGATAGTTATAAACTGGCAAAATAGCAATACAATGTCAATAATTGTCTTTATTCTTGTTCTATAATGTCATAAATACAACAAACTATAGTTTTTGTATATATAATTAATATGACTATATATACAACTTTATAAGCTGTGATATCAAATAGCTTTTGCGGCTCCAGACACATTTATTTGGTGGAAAAAAGGGCAAAATGGCTCTTTGGATAGGAAAGGTTGCTGACCCCTGATCTAAAGTATGTTCACTCTGTCAGGCTGTATCTGTCTGTGACTGCTCCACAATATCAATAGTGTGTTTGCATGTGATAGATGTCGTAACACGACTCTTCTACTGGGGAGATTTTTGTCCCACAAACACGTTTGTTCATCAGTACGTATGGTGTGTGGCTGTGTCATGTGGGAACTTTCTTTATGGTTTCCACTTGTATGCGGCTGTAAAGTTGAAAAACCTCACTCAGAGACACACATCTGAATAAGGGTAACTTATCAATACAATGCTCACTTCCCTTTTGTGAAATAATAGTGAACTGTTCAGTATAACTTTTAAATTTGTGAACAAATAATCAATGAAATGATGTTTAAAAGTTTCCTGAATCTGCTCTTTTGATTTACAGAAGGATTTTAACAGGGCAAACTATATTATTGAAGTTTTATTGGCCTACTATAGGAGATGCATAGCCCAAATATTATAATTTAACAATAAAATCACAACTGATTGTCTGACAGAGTAGATTATAACATGCTTAAAGAAAGAAAGAATAAATAGGTAAGAAGAGAGATTGTAAGAGAGTGCCGATACAGATGCGTGTATAAGGTACTAGTAGATATTCCTTTCCACTTAAAGCACTGTCCTAAAGTAATTGATATATATATATATATATATATATATATATATATAGATGTATATTTTGAAAGTTTAGCCATACTATGGAATAACTGCGTGGACTATTGGAGCCTGAGGCTTAGACGGTTATCTTCTCCCGTTGTCACGGTACAGAGTAGTTATTTTCCGGAGCGATGTGTGTCCATGCATTGTTTTTCTTATTCAAGTCCCGGAAGCTTGTTAATGTTTTAGCTTAGAGAATTGGTCAGCAGCTGACAACAACAATTAGTTTTTCCTACAACTACTTTCCAATCTCAAGTCTATAACTCTAATATATGATGTTGAGTAGTATATTTCCAATGTTAGAATTACTTTGACATGTACTTTGCATTATGTGACAAAGTAGTTTGAGTGCTTTTCACTAAAGTGTAACTTATGTTGTCTCATACTGTACTAAGAGACAAGGGGTTCGTTCATGTTTCAGTTTGTCCATCACTAAAACAAGCTGCATATGTATGGGTTGAGTTGTAGTGTAGTTATAGTACGTGTTGTGTTCACTCCGCTTTGCAGTGGAGGAGACTGCCTGTCTAAAGGTCAGAGAGTCAAGTAGCAATTTAATACCACGAACTTCATAACATACACAACGCTGACTTTGGGGTCTGCAAGATATCCCACGCATGCATCTGCACGTTCGTGCAAGACTTAAGAAAATAATTAAATTAAATTTCATAATTTTGGACAACTGGGATTTCTATTAACCTCATCCGCCCGAGCCCCCGGAGCCCCCCCCCTCCCGATTTTTCGATAATAAGGAAGTGCTTTTTAGTTTTACACAAACGCTCCTAAATCATCAACCACAGGTCCGATTTAATAAATTTAAAAGGCTAAAGTACTCTAAACCCTTTTGAGAAGAGAAACGATGGACTACATTTAACAAAAAAGATCGTTATATTTGTATAATTACGTAATAAAGTAAAGCTCCTCAATATGACTGAGCGATTATAACGTTTCACTATTTAGCTAATTTAATTTAATTTCGAAAAGAGTACCACGTATGTAACCGTGGAGACTGTGCGCATCTTCCAGTAGTAGTGGGATCACTGTGTGTAAAGTATTGACGTCGTGAGCTGCGAGAAAGCAACGGCTATATTTTATATATATTTTTCTCCGCGTTTTGAGGTCCTACGGTTTCGTCGTTCCTCAAAGGCATCTGAAACCGCGTCAGATGACACAAGCGGAAGCAGACGGTCATTTCAAGTAGTGGTTCATTATGGTGCGACGAAGATTTATGTAAAAAAGGCTAATTTCTTTATTTCTGAACCGAAAAACATGAATTTTGGACTGGAAAGGCTTGAAAACATGTAATTGCTTGTGTTTATTGTGATTATTATTGCATATTTGGATGATTTAGGTCTTAATCTTTCTAAAGAGGTGCAGTATTACTCTGGGACATGATGGGAAGTCACCAAAAATACAATTCAAAAAAACTTGGGGAGCGACCGAGGACTAATTTTTTGACCAGATTCTTGACTTTTGATCAAATTTATGCAGAAAATTAATAATATTTTTTATTTTTTTATTTTTAAAGGCAAGGAGTTGCTGATTCTTTAGAGATCAAGGACAATAGGGGCTGGTATTCATATCAAGGTCATATGAGCTGTAGAACACCTGTAGAAGCTGAAGTATTTAAGGGTTCCCTGGCATTACAAATGGGCTTTAATTCATTTCTAGGGGCACTATTAATATATGATTCAGGATATTATATGAATGTAATATATATTATATACCATAACATTTTGTTCAGATATTAATGTCCTCAGGATGAATCACAATGTTATTGGTGGTCACCACTCTTCCTCTTGTGCCATCATTAGGTAATTTATATTTTTCCCAGTACACTGGTTTAAGACCAAATACCTGCATAATTAATTGGATTCCCATCAGCCTCAGCCTCAGCTGTACTTTAGCTAACGTTAGCATGCTAACATACGAAACTAGAAAGTTTCGCAAGAAATGTTGATGGTGTGGCGACTACTGCCGTAAGACGTTGCGCTATATATATATATATGTGTGTGTGTGTGTATATATGTATGTATATATATATATATGTGTGTGTGTGTGTATATATATATATATATATATATATATATATATATATATATATATATATATATATATATATGTATGTATGTGTATATATATATATATATATATATATATATATATATATGTATGTATATATATATATATATATATATGTATATATATATATATATATATGTATGTATATGTATATATATATATATATGTGTGTGTATATATATATGTGTATATATATATGTATATATATATATGTGTATATATATATATATATGTGTGTGTATATATATGTGTGTATGTGTATATATATATATGTATATATATATATATATATATGTATATGTGTATGTATGATGTGTTAATGAGGTTGAGGAGTTATTTCTATAACTTCCAGGTTGCTGCGTGGCACGGCCGCTGGTTAACAGGTTGCTGCGTGGCACGGCCGCTGGTTAAGGATCTGGTTAACAGCGCTCATCCAATCACATTTCACCTCTGTTTCTCTATGGAATCGAGAGCTGGTTAAACTATATGAAAAGGCCTGCTAGGGGGGTTATGGACGTGTGTTTCGCCACAGGGCCCGCGTGACCATTAACGTGCGCTGTGATTGGTCAGTGGTACAGCGCTAGTAGGTGGCGGTAATGCACCTTTTTGTTGGATGCAATTGTTTGAAAACTCCAAAAGAAAAAATAAGCTTGAAGCTAGAAGCTACCTTGACGCTCAGGCTGAAGCCTGAGAAACGGATTAGCTGGTGTGCAGTGCCAAGCTGTTAAACAGCTGATCAAGACTATGACTCAGAAAACGCAGGTAGAAAATCCACGGCCCGCCACTGATTAGCATGCAGATGCTAGTATTTAGTCCAAAGCCCTGCTGTGCCTTTAGTACAGACTCTGTTTTGTTATAATCTTTTATTAAATTGATCAAGATTAAGATATAATTTCCAATCAATTAAATGTATTTCTATACCATTAAAATCATAACAGAAGTTTTTAAGAAAGAAGTAAGTGCATACGTATACAATTTAACGTTTACAATACAACAAGATACCAGAAGACATTGTTATATTTCTTCGTACAGAAATAATACAAATGTATCCTGATGGATCTGTCAAAAGGGAAAAAGCAGTTTTTTGTTTATAGGCAGTATTGTATAAGACCACAAATGGACAACCATCACAGTGAAATCGTTTCGGCCGTGTTGAAGATATCACATAAACATGAATAAAAAAACAACACGTGTATTGGAACGTCAAGTGGCAGCTGTTCTTCAATGTGGAAATGTCACAATGCCACTAAAGGATCAAGTGACACACTCTCCCTCTCACGCATACAAACCGCCACAGTAAATGATTCTGCCTGGAGCCACAAGAAGTTGTCCACAGGATATGAGTCGCACTACTCTCACTGCACACACACACACACACGGTGGTATATTATCTATTAATGTTTGGACATTAGTTTTGTGGAAGACCTTTTTTTTTTTTTTTTGTCCTGCTGCCTAAAAACGTCTAATCCGAAGAAACCATGTTTGTCAATCTCACGGCGGAGCTGACCATGATTGTGTCGTGACTTGTTAGTAAACTACGTAGTCTGAGTGTTGCGTCTACAGACATGAGTCACCACTCACAAGTCAATAGAGCGTTCTTTATCATGTGTGCTCATCTGTGTGTGACACACCGGTTACAGCATGAAAGCTCCGCCCATGCTGTAGATATAATCTATGGCGCCATCATTTATGCTTAATTTAGGTAGAAATGTGATTGCAGGACTTTTTTTTTTTTTTTTCACCATTTTAATAGTTAACATTGCAGTTTAGATTTAGATATATGTGGTCAATTAATAATCCAGATAATGCCTGTTTGGAAATTTGTTGCGACCCCTCAGGGGAACCATGAATCACAGGTGAGGGAGGTTGGTACTGGAGTTATAACGTTTCAAATTTGATTACAGACAAATATGTCATTAAATTGGAGCTCTATCAGTTTGGAAATGTACATGGAAAATAACTGACATTACATTGGTGACGGTAAATTGTGATCAAAGTGCCTGGGTGCTGTTACAACATGCAAACCAAGGAAGTTGTTATTGCAAAACACACACCCGCACTTTGTGTGTGACTGTGTGAGAGGGCAGCGGTTTGGATTGCGCAGCGTGTCCCTTTCTGCCTCCCCGGCACATGACCTGTAATAATCCATCTGGCTTGTTGACGTCTATACTTCCTAATCTCACTCTCTCCCTCCCCGAGGCTTTATAGGCGGGAGTGGGACAAATAGTCATTGTCACAGTCTCCCGTTGCAGTGAAAACACAAGCTTTAATCAGCCGACCGTAACATTCAGTATCTATCAGGGTGACAGCGTAACAAGGAGGTGTTAAGGACAATTTATTCAAGTGCAGAGTGGACATAGCTGTGGACAGTGATGGAGACTTTGGGTAAGATATTCTCTATTTTACTGAAGATACAATGATGAATTGAATGTATAATATCTACTGTCCATACATGAAAATAAAAACCAGAGGTAAAAGATCAGAGTGGCAGTGAGGTTCTATATATATCTGGTGGTGCTGTGGAGCACCATTAATGTCAGACAGATCAAAGGTATGTTTATGTTTATCTAAATACACCAGGGTTTGTTTTATATGTGGGAAGGAGTTATCGCTCACTCGCACATAACTGGTTAGATCCTAAACATCAGGATGTGATCTCTCCTTTTATAGTCATATAGTTCTGGTCTAGAGGAGACGGGAAGAAAGTTAGTCACCAGCGTTTGTTTGCCTGAGCAAAGGTCAGTCTTGTTTTTGTACTTTTCTCCCCCTCAGATTTGCAACACAAATTGTTGAAACTCTGTGACAGAAGTGTGCATTACTCTGTATTTAATGTTCATCAAACCAGTTAGGACTCTTGCCTGAAGTTAATTGGCTGAAATACATCTGCTTTTCGAAAATTACTGCTAAAACCTTTACATATATATTGTTTGTCATGTTGGAGACCTAAATAATATTTAATATTTTAACTTAAGTTTAGCGCAAGTATTTTTTGACATTACTGTTTATTTGTCTGCAACACTTGGGCGTGTACAAGCCGCCCTACCAGTCAATTTGACCCACTTTGGTTTGACCTGCTGCAGTTCAAAGTACTCATGGAACACTATTGAATAGCATTGACAGTATTCATGCCATTTCAAGCTGCTATAATCAATATGTAAAAGTGGAGACAAACACACATACAATTATAACCCAGCTCTGCAGTTCCCCTCGGCTTTACACAGCTTTAAAGCCACTTATAGCTTCTTGTTGTTTTTTTGCTAATTTAATATTTTAATAATGAATACTTTCACTGCTTTCAACTTCTTTTTCAGACACATCTTGCATAAACTCACTGTAAGCTACCTACCCAGCACCAAACAGCAGACAGAAGCTGTTAATAACTAGCTAGTGACCAAAGCGGAACATCTAGCGGTTAAAGAGTCAGATTTATCTCTCAGGAGTTAGTGGAGACCTGTAACCTGGGCCAGGAGGGAGAGAATATTGTACTTGTACAGATACACGACTCCAAATCAATTTTGAGGTTGCTGTGTGTTTGCTAGATATGTAAATTAGCAACGGTTAGCGAACAAATATGCCAATATATGGTGATATGTCTGCTTGTTTGCGCTTGCCCCCGGGGCGCATATATTTAAGCAATAAGGTACGAGAGGCAGTACTGTGTCGTGCAATAATGTACTGTTCAAGGGAGTTGTTAGGCCCGACGCGCAGCGGAGGGCCGGCAAACCCTTGAACTGTACATTATTGTAGACACAGTACTGCCTCGAGTACCTTATTGCTTTTATAATACGGGTACCTGCGACTTTATAAATAGTAATGTAAGCTGCCTTTCAGCACAATAGTTGTAGCCGGCAAAACGTTGTGTATCGCATTTCAGCGACAGAGAAAATAGTCCCGGGACGCACATACGGGACTATAAAACGGACGAGCTGGTCAGTAAATCTCAGATTTACTGACCAGCCCGGTTGAAAGCAGGGTGGAGGATGACGCTCAGCCACCGATGTAAAGAAGTGCTCTCGCTGCTTCTGTCCGTCTTTTCTCCGTCATTCTTCTCTTCCATGATGTTTAGAGAACTTGCCTCGCGTCGGGAAATTACCGACGTAATTATCTCTCACTGGAAATTATCAGGATTTTGTGATCAAACCCTTTTCATTCCTCATCTTTAGGTTAGGGAGGAAGTGACGTGTGTGTTGTCGTTCGTTATGCTAGTGTGGGGGACGCTACGTGAGCTTGTTAGCTGTTCCGTTTGAGCTAACTTACTGTCAGCGAAGAGCCCCGTTGCAATACTGTGAACACTCAAGCAATAAACCTGCAAGTTAAGGAAACCAACGTCTGCGAGTCGTTACTGCGGACGTGACAATATCAAAGTTTACACGAAACATGTTTGGTAACTGTCAAGCTTGAAATGACAACTAACGGTCGCGCAATTTAAATCTACCTGTTATTTTAAGTGCGCACTGATATGGAACGCTCTAAATGTAAACAGGCTGTACAGTACTTTATGGCTGAATAAACTACACCCCGTGACTCACTCTCAACCAATCAGAATGCTTGATTTGATCTACCCGTATTATAAAGTGTGATAATATGTAATTTGCCCCTGGGGGGGGGGGGGGGGGGAGAGAGAGAGAATTTTCAACTCGTTTGATAAAACTGTTAATACTCAATTGCAGTTTATGGGAAGCATCAGTCTTATATTTGTTGAGGGGGGGACAAAAAGTGACCTGAGCTGCACCCATTGAGCAGAAATACTGAAGCCACTGTGTAAACCCAAAAAAAAGCAGGGCGCCAGATGACTTTTCCGCAGATAGTAGAGCCTATGGCACTCGCTCCCCTGTCTCATAATCTGAGTTGAAGGCCAACAGACGCATTCTGCTCATCGGAGGTATTCCTGTTCATTTACAGACGTGTCTGAAATTTTAAAAATCCCCCAACTCCAGTTACTGGAACACTGATTTGGCATGAGAATTACAAATATTCGGAATGTTCTTTTTTCTCCATCCTTACGCAAACACAACTCACCATCTTTGTCTTTCTCTAATCAGTGTGTCCGATGGGTGGAGGTGCCACCAGGCTGTACAGCGCCCTGACTCAGACCAGCAGCAGCTCTGCTCTCCCCCTCCCTCCGTCCCACCAGCCTGCGGACACAAACCTGGATCCAGCTTTCTGCCAGGTGACTCTCTCTTCTGTTAATGCAGACTTCAGAAACAGACACAGCAGCAGATATGTGCAGTAATCTGCCTCCTCAGGTGAAATCAAGGATTAAGTGTCATGTCTGTTTTGCAGGGGCAGAAGATTTCCCCAGTATGTCCCCCCGATCCAGTGGAGCTGCTCCGACAGTGTGAAGAGGCCCTCGGGGACCGACCAGCTCGCCTCCACAGGAAGTTCACTCGCGTCAATGATGGAGACGGCGTCCCCGGCAGCTCCGTCAGGGTGATGCAGTGGAACATATTGGCCCAAGGTAGATTGCTTTTAGCCCGTCTAATATAACATCACACTGGCTTGTGGACTCTGATATATCTAAGGACACATTAGCCTCAAAAACAGATATTTAAAAAAAGTTAGAAAATTGAATCCAAGTACTATTTCAATTCACTGTGCTGTTCTCATCGGACCTTTTCCAGCTTATTCCACAGACAAATCTCTGGTAAACACACTGTGCGCTACCTGCCCAGAACCAAACTACAGACAGTTAGTTAAGCTTGCTAGTGGAGGACATTGAAAAACTAGATGGACATAAACTATGGAGCACTGTTTAGCTCTTCCAGGTTAACGCTATACTGAAGTCAGATCTCCTTCTTCTCCTGTCCTTCAGCTCTGGGCGAGGGACTTGATAGTTTTGTCAAGTGTCCCCCGGAGGCCCTCAGCTGGTCCCGCAGGAAGTACCTCATCTTAGAGGAGATCCTCGCCTACAAACCTCATATCCTGTGTCTGCAGGAAGTCGACCACTACTATGACACCCTCCAGCCGGTTCTGGCAGGCCTCGGTTACAGCGGCAACTTCTGCCCTAAACCCTGGTCGCCATGCCTGGATGTGGAGGGCAACAACGGTCCCGACGGCTGTGCGCTGTTCTTTGATCAGTCGCGATACGAGTTCCTAGATAGCGTGAACATAAGGCTCTCTGCCATGCGGATCCCAACTAATCAGGTGAGTCGAAATCTGTGTAAAGCCAATCTTGGACACATACAAAAAAAAAGCCACTCATAAGCACCTCTAACACACAGCTCTCTTGCCACAGATTGCTGTGGTGACGATGCTGCGTTGTCGGAGCACAGGAAGATGTGTGTGCGTGGCCGTGACCCATCTGAAGGCTCGTTCTGGCTGGGAGTGGCTCCGCAGCGCCCAGGGCTCCGACTTCCTGCGACAACTCCAGAATCTGGTCCAGAAGCAAGCTGGTGATCCTGCAGGTGCCCCCATGTCAGACATTCCTCTGTTCATATGTGGAGATTTCAACGCAGTCCCGACTGAGGAGGTGTACCGACGGTTCATCACGTCGCCTCTCTGTTTGGACTCGGCGTATAAGAAACTCAGTCAAGACGGTTTGACTGAGCCAGAGTACACAACGTGGAAGATTCGGCCTTCGGGGGAATGCTGTACCACTCTGGACTACATCTGGTACAGTCGGGACACACTGAGAGTGGACAACGTTTTGGACATGCCCACTGAGGAACAGATTGGGCCAAACAGGCTTCCGTCTTTCAGCTATCCATCAGACCATCTCTCTCTGGTTTGTGACTTCAGCTTTAAGGAGAAGGAGTGAGGAAGGAAATGATGAACCGCCACACGGGAAGGGGCGACACTGAGAAGAGACACAGTTGAGATTGGCTACTGGTCGGCTTCACGCAACATGAGACGCCATTTTGGAGTGACAGGCGGAAGATGACGACCAGAGTTGGTTATTTTTGACTGGATGGATCAGTCGGATAACTTATGACTCAGAAGTCACAGAGAAACATGCTGCTGTAACACAACATAGTCTACCTGCCCAGTGAAAGTAATGGATGGAAACCATGGTTTCCAATCCCAATCTTGAAACCGTAGTAAATGTTGTGCTTCAAACTGCCATTGTACTACAGAGTGACTGAGAATAAAGTATTTTTGCTGACCATGTATGTTTACATTCGATGGCTGTTGCTTTTGCAGTATAGTGTTATGTAGATGTACTGTTTATTCTCTAACTACCCTCTCATTGGTTTGCTAATTAGAGGTTTTTCAGGCACGTCCAACTGGTAGGAGACCCCGGGGAAGACCCAGAGCACGCTGGAGGGATTATATCTCGGCTGGCCTTGGAACACCTCGGGGTCCCCCACAATGAGCTGGAAAGTGTTGCGGGTGAGAGGGAAGCCTGGGTCGATCTGCTGAACCTGCTGCCACCGCGACCCGACCCCGGATAAGCGGCTGATAATGGATGGATGGGTTTGGGAATTAAAGGATCATTTACCCAAATAAACAACTATCCAGTTGTTCCTAGTGATGCAGATTATCGTTCTGGTTTTATTTTGAATAGTGGTTTGTGGTGCAACTGACCCTTTACAGTTTACTGAGTCCACATAGCAGGGTCTTCTAAATGCCTAACAAATCTATGTAAACATTATGCCTTTTGAAAACCTTTCCAATATTGAATACCGAAGAGTACATTTCTTCAAGATTATGCAATTAGCACTATTTTAAAATAGCTGTATTTAATCATCTTTATTCATGAGCTTCTTTTCAGCTACAGCACACCTTGATTGACCTTTGTCTACCTTATCCAGAAAACAATACAGTCTGTACACTGAAGCAACTTGATGGCAGGACGTGCAAAATACCCACAGAAACGATGTAGATTTGAAAATCTTAGGGAAGTTCAGGGGAAACTGAGTAATGCTGGTACACAACACGTTTATGATGTTACTTTCTAGCTATTACGATACTTTAAAAGCAGTGTATATGGTTTTACACGGGCATATTTTGGATTTCCCATTGGGCTGCTTTTGTCACACAGACCTGTCAACCGAGCTGCAGCTCAAAACACAGATCGCCTCCTGGTGGCTGGCTGCGGTAGAGGTTATAAATCCTGACCTTCCGATGAGCGTTAGGGACATGGGCCGAACTAACAAAATCAAATCATTTTTTTATCATGTACTTTTAGTTAGTAATTATCACACTGATGTATGCTAAAATTTTCATTTTTCTGATGAGCTTGGTTTTAATTAATTATTTGATGCGTTCCAAGGGTCCCTTGCTAGCTAGCTAACAGCTAACTCGCTAACCAGAGATCAAATTCACCTGAATGATGCTGGGCAAAAATTAAAGATCTTCGTGAAGGGCATGGCGTTTATTCATGCTTATGAACATGGAGGAAAGAAAAAGATGGTGGTGAATGGGCCGGAGGTCACCAGCTCATAAGGAACACAATACTCGGTGTAAGATTGTAGAGTTTAAGAAACAAATATAAAATAACCCAGCTGCTTGCAGTTTAATGGCCCTAATGTTGCAAATGGTCATCGCTTGCTTAACTTGCAACGTGATAATGCCATTTACTGGGGACTTCTTCCATGATTCTGTTGATGTATGTTCTCTTGCTTAAATATGGTTTGTTGAAGTAAATCTGCATTTGTAATGTTCTGCAGCAGTTGTATTAGTTTTGGTGCAGTTATCAATTACAGCATGTGATGCTCCTATGGCTGTCATCATAAAACTGTAACTTTCTTCTTGTCAGAAAGATTTAGTCATTTTAGGTAGAATGCTGTTTACGCAGTAATTAAAGATTTGGGGATACATACTGATTGTGTCTACAGTGGCTAATTAACCTCTGTTTGGCCTGTAACCCATATCATGAATAGGAATAATTCTGCACCATATTGCCCACAGCATGCTATGTTGGTAGAGAGTAAATTATAAGTGAAGGTACCCACTTCGTGCCAGACGTGTGTGTAAATTACACGTATTGACGAGGTCTGAATGTGTGCCCATGTCAAAGTTATTTGTTTTTAGTTGGCAACATCCACTTGTTTTATTGCATTGACAGTTGCATGTGGACTGGTGCTTACACCAGTCCATGGGAACTATGGAAGAGTCTTAGTTTGTCTTTGTATTGTATTCATGATCATTATGCAATGCCACCTTTTTGCATACACCGCGTAGTATGTAAAACAGAATTTTACGATCTAGGATGTGTAATCACATGTTTAATGCTCATGGGATATTGTTTCTCATGAGCAGATTTCATTGTTAATTAAGAAAGAACACAGTATATTTTAAATTATGTGCACTCTTTAGCTTTGTTTGTTGAAAAATCATGACATTATACAATATGGTCAATGTGATTTACTGAGGATATCATAACATCTGATGTCCAGAACTTAAGGATACGTGAAGTTCTCCGTTGTTTGTCCCAGACGATCTTCTTTTGTCCTCAGCTTGTGTCCCGCGGCGAAATCCCCCTCCTTCACCTCCTCCCACCCAGTGGCGGGCGAGTCAGTGCCGAACAGCGTCACTCGTCGAGAAGCTGACAAACTATGATCATTATGGGTTTTATTTCTTCTTTTGGCAATACCCTAGTGTACAAATAAAAATATATATATATATATATATATATATACACACACACTACCGTTCAAAAGTTTGGGGTCACCCAGACAAATTTTCAGTTTCTTCGCAATTTCCTGCATGGAATAGCCTTCATTTCTAAGAACAAGAACAGACTGGCGAGTTTCACATGGAAGTTCTCTTTTTCTGGCCATTTTGAGAGTATAATGGAACCCACAAATGTGATGCTCCAGATACTCAACTAGTTCAAAGGAAGGCCAGTTTTATAGCTCTTCTAACCAGCATAACTGTTTTACGCTGTGCTAACATAATTGCACAAAGGTTTTCTAATCATCCATTAGTCTTCTATGCGATGAGCAAACACAATGTACTATTAGAACACTGGAGTGATAGTTGCTGGAAATGGGCCTCTATACACCTATGTAGATATTTCATTAAAAACAAGACGTTTCCACCTAGAATAGTCATTTACCACATTAACAATGTATAGAGTATTTCTGATTAATTTAATGTTATCTTCATTGAAAAAAACAGTGCTTTTCTTTGAAAAATAAGGACATTTCTAAGTGACCCCAAACTTTTGAACAGTAGTGTATATATATATATGTGTGTGTGTATATACACTCACCTAAAGGATTATTAGGAACACCATACTAATACTGTGTTTGACCCCCTTTCGCCTTCAGAACTGCCTTAATTCTACGTGGCATTGATTCAACAAGGTGCTGAAAGCATTCTTTAGAAATGTTGGCCCATATTGATAGGATAGCATCTTGCAGTTGATGGAGATTTGTGGGATGCACATCCAGGGCACGAAGCTCCCGTTCCACCACATCCCAAAGATGCTCTATTGGGTTGAGATCCGGTGACTGTGGGGGCCATTTTAGTACAGTGAACTCATTGTCATGTTCAAGAAACCAATTTGAAATGATTCGAGCTTTGTGACATTATCCTGCTGGAAGTAGCCATCAGAGGATGGGTACATGGTGGCCATAAAGGGATGGACATGGTCAGAAACAATGCTCAGGTAGGCCGTGGCATTTAAACGATGCCCAATTGGCACTAAGGGGCCTAAAGTGTGCCAAGAAAACATCCCCCACACCATTACACCACCACCACCAGCCTGCACAGTGGTAACAAGGCATGATGGATCCATGTTCTCATTCTGTTTACGCCAAATTCTGACTCTACCATCTGAATGTCTCAACAGAAATTGAGACTCATCAGACCAGGCAACATTTTTCCAGTCTTCAACTGTCCAATTTTGGTGAGCCTCTTTTTCCTATTTGTAGTGGAGATGAGTGGTACCCGGTGGGGTCTTCTGCTGTTGTAGCCCATCCGCCTCAAGGTTGTGCGTGTTGTGGCTTCACAAATGCTTTGCTGCATACCTCGGTTGTAACGAGTGGTTATTTCAGTCAAAGTTGCTCTTCTATCAGCTTGAATCAGTCGGCCCATTCTCCTCTGACCTCTAGCATCAACAAGGCATTTTCGCCCACAGGACTGCCGCATACTGGATGTTTTTCCCTTTTCACACCATTCTTTGTAAACCCTAGAAATGGTTGTGCGTGAAAATCCCAGTAACTGAGCAGATTGTGAAATACTCAGACCGGCCCGTCTGGCACCAACAACCATGCCACGCTCAAAATTGCTTAAATCACCTTTCTTTCCCATTCTGACATTCAGTTTGGAGTTCAGGAGATTGTCTTGACCAGGACCACACCCCTAAATGCATTGAAGCAACTGCCATGTGATTGGTTGATTAGATAATTGCATTAATGAGAAATTGAACAGGTGTTCCTAATAATCCTTTAGGTGTGTAGAGAGAGAGAGAGAGAGAATCTTAAACAGGAGCCCGGCCACCCTATGGAGGAAACTCATTTCGGCCACTTGTTTTTTTATTAAAATACAAGTTGGATAAAATCTCCATTGTCCTCTCCTTATATGTAGTCAGGTGTCGGTAGGTAGAACCGCCAGCTGACTCGCCGCTGGCAGTAATCGCACTCGCTGTCTCTCCCAACAACGTTAGCTAACGTGATAGCTTGCTATTAAAACTGGTGGGAGGGAAATGAAGCCGCTGTAGACATAACGCTGATTGGCCAAGACTCGACACAAAGATCTTCTATTTGCGAAGAGCACAACTCTTTTTCTTCGTGTCTCACTCCAATCTCAGAAACGCTGGGCGAGTTTTGTTTTATCTCGGGGTAGCGGCATCTAACAATGTAGGGCCGTTTGAGGATTTGTGCTTGTAATAACTGACCTCCCCCCAAAATCTAATCTAAACTTCACACATCAATCTAAATATTTTAAGAAAAAAAGAAAAAAATCCATAAAACCATGATGAAAAAGACAAGTCAGGATTCAAATGTCTTTTTATATTTCAGTAAAATCTACTTTAATACACTTTGAAACAAGAGTACAACAAAATAGAATATACTTTCAAATGTTGAATATAGAAACAGTCCAGTCTGAACACAAAACAGCATCCTCTTTAGATAAAAAAAATAATAATTATGAAATGTCGTGGCAGGGCCAAAAAGGCAGTAAAAAAATGCATGCTGGCTATTTGACCCTCGGTTTTAAGCAAAGTGACCTGGGATCCACAGTGGTTTTATATTTTTTGCAGTATTTTTTTACATAAACTTGTGATTTCAATGCTTCCCTTTTTAATAATTAAAATAATTGATTCAATTAAGTATTGATCTCTGAGTTCAAATACATTCCTATTTGAATTTGTTTTCAAGAAATGGCAGCAAGCACCAGCTCTGAGTCGCATTCCTTTGCATTTCTGTGCAGCCAGACAGTTGTGAAAAGAGGAAACATAAAAAAATTTAAATGAAAAAGAATGGAGAAATTGCCAAAATCCTTTAGTCAAATAAGTCTGTATTTATGCCTTGAGGTTTTTCCAGACACTAGTAGAGACACAGCAAAACAATCCGGTCACTGATCTATAACGTTTTGCTGTTTCAATCCATTTGAAGCCTGACTGTGACAGTGGAATTATTAATACAAATATTAGTTCACCTAGTTTTAATAATACTGTGCTTGGTACAAGGTATCAAAACACACAAAAAAAGTCAGCTTACTGTTCAAACAATACATGAAAAAGAAAGTCAAAATGAAAATCTAAGGCTGTTAACTTTAGCTCCGTAAACTGTAAATAGTAGAGATATATATATATTTATATATAAATATGTACATACATGACCATTTTCTTTCTGACATCGTTCCTTCTTTGAGCTTCTTGCAGCTCCACTTTCTCTGTCTTTCTCTCACTCTTAGCACTCTCGTAGCACCAACCACACTTGATCTGCACAGTGATACAAGTAAAAAAGAAAAAAAAGATATAAGTTGCTGGTTTAAACATCTGAAGTCACAAAATTATAAACGAATGGTCTCTACAAAAGCTTAATTACACCCTCATTGTGTATTTCTTTGTAATTTGGTTGGTTGTAATCATTTGCCTCATTTTGTAGTGTTTCAGCTTATTTTATTTTCAAGGTTATTTCTTTTCCCCTCGAGTTTGAGTCAGCGATGGTGATCCATTTATAAAGCATACATTGTAGTGATCAAGGTTGGTCCCTTTACCTTTTACAACAAGTCCATTCAAAGTGCGTGTATTCCTGTGAACTCCATACACGACACAGAGGTTTCAGTGTGGTTCTGAGGACCGGCTTGGATCAGTAAAGTTCATAGTAGCAACAAAGAAGATGTAAAAACAGGCCTTCAGGAGTCTTTTAAAGTCTCTCAGAATGCTGCTGGTTATACAAGAGTTAAATGGCGTCATATCTATACAATCCACCACTCTGAAATGTGCACATTTCAACACTCGGGCTCGTCAGTCTTTATCATCACGCCAGGTGTTTCCAGTTTGAGAACCACCTCAGCATCCACAGCCTCTGATTGGACAATCTGGACAGTTTTGGGGTTCTGCTGGTTCTGCTGGTTCTGCTGGTTCTGCTGCACTGCCACCTGCACAGTTTGGATCTGGACTCCTGCTGCCATCAACTTCTCCATTGACACTCCTCCGGTTACCGGTGCTCCCATCATCAGCTCTGAACGATTAATGATGGCGCTTATGATCCGTGGGTGCGCTGACGTCTGAGTGGCCGTCGATACGGTGACCACCCCCGCCCCGCTACCCGGCTGTGACACCACCAGAGTCTGTGGTTGCGTCTGCGTCGGCACAGTGAGTCTCATCACTTGCGTACCTGGGGCGACATTGACCGGTGCCAGAGCCCGGACCGTCAGGGGGCTCCTGAGGAGGCTGATGCTCCCTGGGGGGCCCCCGATGCCGAGCTTGTTTGAGCCTGTGGAAGTTTGGAGGTGACACTGAGCTAACTGGTGGGCCGGGATTGTGATGATCTTGGCCAACTGGACAGTGATCTTGTCTCCGTTCTCTGCCGTCGCTGGGACCATGGTGGGGATGGTCTGGATCACAACCTACCCAAGAAACTCACATTAATGTAAAAACTAAAAACGTTTGTGAAAGTTGACAAAGAGACTACAAACCAAGAATGTTACACGTTAACAATTTCCTTGATTGAGCTATAAGCCAAATATAACACAGTTTTATGATAGAAAACCAGTAGGGATGACAGACTACAATTATTCATTATTTTGTAGCATTTCTCAGCAATATATAACTCCCAATAATATAAGTAATGTGACAAGGACCTGGATAAGCAGCAGAAGATAGATAGATGAATTAATAAAAAATGATGAATTAAAAAGTTCCTTTAAGTTTTTGCTCAAATTGAGACTTGCCCTTTATAAGCTTTTTAGCTGTTTGTAGTAGAACAGATATCATGCTGTGATATGCAGAGGTACTTGGAATTGAATGAGTTTCTACATACACACACCTTCTGTTGTGAGTTGTTGTTACCAGTAGAAGTGTTGGTGAGCAGGGTGGCGTGGCCGGCGGCCCCCGTTGTTCGTGTCGGCTGCTGCACAGCAACAGTGGAGATCTTCTGACCCAGTGATGTTGTCATGACTACAGGCACCTGCATGGCCACCCGCACCGTCCTGCAGAGAAGAGGTAAGACAGCAAACAGTCAAAAGTCAATACTTGCTGTTGGGAAAAGATGTACCCACTTGCAGTAGCACTGCCAATATGAGAAATCCTTTAACTGGAGGTCCTCATCGCTCTGCTGGAGTCTAACCTGGGCCCGGTGGCAGTTGGGATGATGGCCGTATGAGACTGCTGACTCCCATCCAATACTCCTGGAACAGACATTATCCTTGGGAGCCCTGCCATCATCACTGCACCCCCTCCTGCCACTGTTTTACTGCCTGTGGCGACGGTAGCGTGGAGCACGTTGGCCCTGTTCCCGCCCCGCAAGATGTTGGGCTTCTTGGAGGACGACAGCTCGGTCGCCTGCAGCAGCATGTCTGATGGAGGCGGCACGCGCTCGTAGGATACGGTCTCTGAGCCCATCAGATCGTCGTGGGAGGGCATGTCTGCCTTGTCATCGTCGATGATTACTATGTTTTTGGGCATATCTTTGAACTGGTAAACCAGCCGCTGGCCCTCGACCTTGGCGAGGATGCCGCGCTGGTAGTAATATCTGAGGAAAAATGACAATCTTGGGATTAGAATGCTGCTTCTCAAAAACACAATTATTCAAACACAATTCAACCCCTCCCCCCCCCCACCCTCCAAAAAACAGACACACACTGCTCACCTGAGTGCACGTCCCATGGTCTCATAGTTCATGTCTGGCTTGTTCTTGTGTTTCCCCCACAGCTTGGACACAGCCTTTGAGTCGACCAGTTTGAAGATGCCCTTCTCCCTCTGAGTCCACTTTATGTACCTGGGACACGTGTTTTTGTCCTGGAGGAGGTCCAACAGGAACTCCCAGAGGTAGGTGGTGCTTCCTACTGGAAATCAAGCAAATTTATTGCACTGCTAAATAGTAACCTGTATTTATACGGTGCTTTGCACATTATCATGGCAACAGATGTACGTCTCCATACATTTTAGCATAGACAGTAACATTAGAACTATTTGGTACCTTTCCCTTCTCTTGGTTTCTTCTTGATGCCGAGGTCCAGTGAGCCGTTGGAAATAGATGACTGATGAGTCTTTGGCTTCCGTCCAGCTTTAACAAGGAAACATTTAAATAGTACTTCATCATTCTCTTGACTTGTGAGCTTAAGTGTAGACCCAACAGTAAGACTCTACCACTAGATGGTGCTCTTTGATAAACTCAATAACAGCGGAAGTCTGGATTTTGGTTTGAGGTTTGTGAGGTAAGGTTAATCACAGAGCTCCAGATGTTTGATTTAAAACTTTGCCTTTTTCCAAAACTTAACTCTCCACAATATGGTGCTGATAGTGAGTCTATTTTCACTGCATGAACTAGAGTTTTAACAAGTCTGTATGCTATTTTCCACAGCTTTGGACTACTGGGGGTTGACTTTCCTCAGGTTATAGATGAATTCTGTGTTTGCACGAACAAAAAAGATCTTTCAGTCTACCTCTCCTCTTCCTGACAGGCTCGTGGCCTGGCTCTGGTTCTTCAAGCAAGGTGACCATCTCCTCATCTTCCTCCTCCTCCTCGCAGCACTCCACTGTCGATATCTCCACCTCTGTCTCTGCAATCATGTCGGGACGCATGGCTGCGTGAAGGAAGTCTGGTGTCACCATGTAGGGTGGGATAAAAGCTTCTGGTTGGAGGAATATAAGAGGGAAGAGTTAAGCTTTAAGAAATATTTAGGCTGAATTAAATGACTTTTTTCATCTTTAAAAGACCAACCACATTTAGTATTTAGCCTCACCACACAGATGTATACAATTATGTTGAGTTGATTAGAAAACATTACAAAATGTGTAAATTGTGTTATTATATTAGTTAGTGTGTTTTACCTGGGCTACGGTCTTCTCTGAGGCTGGAAGGTGAGTCCATGCGTAGCAGAGCCTCTGCAGCCTCAAAGGTCTTGTCAGAGCAGTGAATACTGGTGCCGTGGACAGAAGCCTCCACTGAAACACAGAGAATTAATTAGTAAATAGTTACTGGTTTAGCCCAGTGGAGCCCTTCTTACAATAGTTACAATTTGATTTCCCATATCAACGCTAGGAAAACAACTTATTTATATTAAATGGTTAACTTAATTTATCCAAAGGAAAAATTATAAAAAGTACTACCAACACTTACACAGTGCTGCATATATAACACATCAAATTCAACTACATGGCACCCCCTAGTGAAAAGACAAATTGCCAAAATGATTTAGCAATTTCAGCAAGCAACACATTCACTCTGATCAAGAGACAGTATGTAAAGTACAAACTTCACAGTATAAAGTGTCTTCATTATATTGCCTCAACTAGTTATCATGAAACTGGTTGGTTCAGGATACTCATTGAGTGACATGAGGAACGTTGTCCCCGTTTAGGCTATCGCAAATAGGGCAAGACTTGGCACAGAAACAGACACAATGCTCATTAAATATAATATGGGATTCAGCCTAAAGGAAATGGTACGTTGCCCCATCTGGGACGCTGAGAAGGAACCCAGGGCACCTGCTGTCGGTGTCAATCACTGGTGGGAAACACAAGGTCCCGTTACACCCTGCCCTGTCCATGTTTGGCTATCTCACTGAGGCAACAGGCACAGCATAGGGGAGAAATGGACTATCTTTAGATTGTCCCACTCATTCAATTCCCTCTCACAAACAAACAGGACATGCTGGCGGCTGTCACAGCAGAGTCTACAGCTTACCGAGCTGCCCTTAAAACCAGGCAGCAGTGCTATAATACCACCACCAAAAGGTGTGAGGTCAGAAAGCTGCAGCATGACCTACATATGGACACTTTAGCCATTTCTAGTCTTTCCAAAATGTTAGGATTTTGATTTATCCTCACTTATTTAATATAAAACAATAAACATATAGAATTGTGTAAAAAAAATACACATCATGTATAATATATAAATGAATAGAAGTTAGGGAAATGCCCATTATCAACCTATACTACAATGTAACGGCGCCAAGAATAGCAGCAAGTTCGACAAAAAGTAGTGCGGCATCTGATCACTTCCGTGTTTACAGTCCTCATCATTTCCCTCCAGTTCTCTTCGAAGAAGCTCACTAATCCTCTTGTCACTCAACAACCGCCTCATCTCCTATTGGCTCATTTTCCGGTCAACAGCCCGCCCCTGCTTAAATCTGATTGGACTACTGCTGACGTTATAAACCAGCGCGCACACTATTGGACTAGAGGGAAAGTCAATCAACACACCACCACGCCCTCTCTATACACAATGCTTCCGCCATCGAAACGGGACAAAAATACTTTGAAATTTGAGAAAAAACGGGTGGAAATGACGCAGTTTTCACAAGACGTAGCCCATTAACACAAACGGTTAAAACCCGAGTGATATCACACATGTTTGTGTATTTGCAGGTCAGTGTGGTCGAAGGTTAAAGCCGCACTTGAAAAAACTATAGGGAAGAAAGCGAGTGAGCCAGGCCACCCCACGCGTCAATCAGTGGTGCACAACACCATAACGGAAACAGGAGCGCACACCAAAAAAAAAAAAAAATCCTAAATTTGATCTCTTTAAAATCTGGCCCCACTCCTACAATACATACGATGTGTATTACTTTTCAGGTCTAATGGGCTGTTATTCAGGGACAATGTGTGAGGACTTAGTGCACACAAGTACCACAAACGGAAAAACCTCAAGCCAGCCACATATAATGATGATACATGTAATACCACAGGTGATAACTGGCTGTGTGTATCAAATTTATGCCAGCAAAAAAATAACACCCACATGTCCTTCCGACTCAGACAGCGTGGCAAAGACGTAGGAAAGACAACATCTTTTCACTTCCTGGTTGTGCAGAGCCGATTTGCACATTGCTTTTCTAACTCGTGTTGCGGTGGGAATATTATGCAACAACATGCAAAACACACTCCGTGCAGATAACGATCCGTTTGTGCAGACTGGCAAGCCCTGCGAAAGTTTTTTCCCTCTTAAACCGGGTCCGGTAAACCGTGTAGCAACGCCATGCAGGTTGCTACCAAGGTGATCACTTCCTGATTGCCCTCCTCCATTACTTCACCACACTACTCAGCGGACTGGAGCGCCGCGGACGAGGTTAAAACACAACCCTTGCGTTAAAGCAAGCTCCCGGATCAAGGTTACTAGTACACAAAGATACGTTACCGGCTCGGATGAGTAGATCGAGCTGGTTTGCGTGCCCCTCATGCTGCGAAGTCGCCATGTTTTCCCCTTGCTGCAGATTCACATTGACTTATCACTGAATTGTATAGGAAGCTACTAGCTCAGATCACTCCGCCGCGAATGGGAAATCTCTCCTCGAATTCAACGAGACACACTACGGCGGCAGAACGGTATCCCTCCGCAGCCGACACAGGAAATCCTTCCTTCGCCCTCCCTCGCTTGCGTAGTGACTACGTCAAATAAAGCTGTACTGCGATTTCCGTTTTTAAATAAAGTCACTGAACAAAAAATCTACAAAAATAAACCAATGTGCAGTTTGCCCAACGAACTGAATAATACAAAATAGTTCACTTCAAGTCAGTATTGTAAATCTAATTAATTTAAGTTCAAAACAACCAACACCATGTTTTGTAATGACTGATTATTTGTGTGTTGCTCTGTTTAAACGTTATATTCAAAATACTGTACAGCATGTGTTTCTGTTTTTTTTGCACAATGCATTACAACAAATAAATAAATAAAAGTACTCTATTACAGCATAGTTCATTATCATTTCAATAATTGAAATGGCTTAATTTGCAATACTTAATTGCCTTGTACAGTATACAGCATTTTTATCTGTGAATGTGCTTCACGAGCAGTGAGCATTTTTCAAGCGGAAGTGTGGTATCTACATCTACAGCATTTTTTAAAATCTGTATACACCAGTTCTTTTGTCAGGTATCATTGTCCTTTGGTCTCAATATTAATTACACTAAAAAGACAACCATCATGTATTTATAGTTGGCCACTATGAACACTCTTATTTCTTCAGTAAGTAGGATTAGAATTCTTTATTTTTTTGTTGAAAATACTATTGTCTCAGTCTTTTAGTCCGTTTCATACTTATGAACAGGATTGGACACTGGTCACAATGAATATGGGATTAATGAATGATTAGAGAGTTAATACTGGATATTGTCAGTGTTCATGAAGTTACTGTCAAAAATACCCAGAAGGTGGCAGTGTGTGAACACAGAGCTTGGTGACCCTCACAGCCTACTTTACCAGACCTCGACACACTGATGCTGGCAGGAGAATCATATGAGAAATATGCCGTATTTCAGCCCAACCACAACAAACAGAAGCAACACTTTGTACGATTGAATTTATGAAACCAATTCGTTGACCTTAAATCTAGATCTCACAACATTTTAATTACATGCTCTAACCGCTCTAATGTACCAAAAAATACATTAGAAAAAAATGTGCTACATGCATACTACGAAAACTATACTTTAAAAAATGACATTGGAGAAGCTACTGTTCAAGATTTTGGCATCTAGCCTAAACACTTTTTTCCAACCAGACCAAGTGGGTTTCATTAATAACAGGACAACATCTGACAATCTCCAAAAGGTTGCGTCATCTTTTGTGGCAAGCTGGACATGATGCTGACACAGCTGTAGTTTTCTCACTGGATGCTCAGAAAGCATTTAGCATGGTAGAGTCGACATACCTTTTCAAAGACACTGGCCTGGGTCTTTCTTTAAAAATAATAAAATAAATGGGTCCAATTATTATAACACAGTCCTGAACATCTGTGGTTACAGTTGGCAGGAAATCGCCCTATTTGAGCTTCACAGAGGGACAAGGCAGTGCCCTTTAACTCCCTTAATCGTACTTGACTCATTAGCGATTGCCATTAGGCAAAACATTGTTGCCATAAAGGCTTTTGATGGGGAACATAAAACTGCTGTTTGTTGTATGAGGATGCTATTTTGCTACCATCTAGAAGCCCCGCAAGAACCGTGCACCACATCCTCACCATGATTTATTATTTTTCAGGCGTGTCAGGATACTAAATAAACTGGTCAAAGTCTGAGGCATTGCCTCTATAGAGACTCTGCCCACTGAGAGTAAGGCAGGAATGGCAGCCATCTGGGCTAACATATCAAGCTCACTCCAAGGTTGGGCGACATTATGATTAACTCAGAAAAAAGAGCCTATTTGAAAAGAAAAAAAAACTGGACCAAATTGGGGTTGTACCTTTTGGGTAAAATGTATATTTTAAAGATGGTAATGGTCTCTAAAATAAACTATCTAACTTATATGATAACATGAAGCTGACTGCACAATGTATGACCAAAACATTAAAAAAAAAATCTAACAAACCTTATGTGGCTAAAGAGGGCGGATGCCTAGACCTCCCAATATACACTGGTATCATGATGCCTTTTAGCTGAAACATTGAGCAAAACTATATGTGACAGTATTATTATTATTATTATTATTATTAGTAGTAGTAGTAGTAGTAGTAGTACTATAAGCGCCAATGTGGTTGTCTATAGAGAAAGGCCTTACATATTGCACCCTATCCATACTTTTATTACACAAACCCAAGGTTATCTTTTTATAATAATATAGTCATAACCAACTTCTGTCCTGTCTTAGGTGTAGTTTTGACTTGGTGGATTCAAGACCAGCAACAGAGTCAGGGAAAATCATCTGCCTGTTTTAATTGACTCTGACCAGCTGAAATTATGCAAATGGTTAATCTTAACAACTGTGTGAATGTGAACCATGGCATGGCTCTTTGTGGTCAGTTTAACCGGTCTCCAAAATTGGAGTCATAAATGTGTCACAAGTCCAAAACCAAGGTCTTGTTTCTTAAACATGCCGCCCATAAATGTGAACCGTACAAGAGCAGTTAACAACAAGTAAAAATAACCTTTGTTGCAAAAGAGACTTTACGGTAGTCATCTGATGCATTGACCTACAGCGCCAACATTAACATTATGGAGGAACCATTAAGTGAGTTTGTTTTATAAGTACAGGAGTATAATAATGTCTCACCTGCCTCCCCTTCGGTCTCCACCTCCTGCTCATCGCCTACTTCCTGCATCAGGTAGGCCTCGTCATTATATACGAACACCTGGGCCGAGTAACCTCGCTCATCGGCCATTCTGGCACCGGGTACCTCTTCTACTATGACTGCTGGGTAGTTCTCGGCATCCTCTCTGTCCTGTACTTCTTCAAAGGCTTCCTCGGCTTCACATTCGCCTTCTACCTCTCCTTCGAACTCCAGTTCCACCTCACACTCTCCCTCCTGCAGATTGGGGGACGAAAGAGGGCAAGTCAACAAAAAACGTTTCCAAGAAGAGAACACGACAGATCGGAGAAAAGGAGGCAAGATGCCTGTGTCTGACCCACCTGCTGGGAGTCCCCCTCTTCAGCTGTGACATACTCCACCACCGTCCCACCAGTGTCGACCAGCACCACTGAGGTCATGACTCATGCCTCTCAGGGATATGCGATTACAGCCAGTGATTAGAATAAAGGCCCCTGAGGAGAGAAGACACACTTGATAAACAAAACGTTGTTTAACACAATAAAGTCTGTGATGCAGATTCAAGGAGTCAAAAGAGAATTTTTGTTTGATGATGATGGCAGAAGTCCACCTATTTCTCTATGTTATCCTTGTTTTGTGTCCTTGATCGAAACAATGAATGCCCACCGCCTCAATGGTTGTTCTCGAGCTAGTTTGAGATCAAAACTGCCACAAAGCCTCTGGTTGTCGACAGACATCGGACAGCTAACAACAACAACAACACCTCCGCTAAAAGTTATATATTAGTATTAGTTGTATTTTAGCATTGTAAAGCAAATTGGTCCATGTGGACAGGAGACTGGCAGCAGCAGTAAATACGGTAAATCAATGTAGAACATCAAAAAATGGGACATCAAAAAGGTTGCAGATATGATCTGTTATATTTTACTTATTTCCCATCACCTCTAGTAACTTTATAAAACAAATACATTATTGCTGTGACGTGGTACTATCCTGATGCTCCTCGTGTTAATCCTTTACTACACAACAAGTTGTTGTAGAGGGATACTTAAAAAACAGTTTGACCTTTTGAAAAATATGTGCATTCACTTTTTTTGCCAATGTTTAGTGAGCTTTGGAGGTGCTGGTGGATGTATTTGTTACCTTAGGTCAGAGCCAGGGTAGCTTTCTTATGCTAAGCTAACTTGCTGTGGGACATCTGTGTTTTTTTTTTTCTTCCTTAAAGTTTGAAGTATCATGAAGTCCAGTTTTGTTAAAAAAAGTTTTGCTCACACTGAGCAACCAGAACAATTCTTTACAAAATATAAATCACCTGGCTTAAGACCACCCGCCTTCCTCTATCTGTCCTAACTGTAAACCCAGGAATCTCTTGTATCTTTTCCATCTCTTTCCTTTGAGCTTTGGTTTGCAGGAAGTGCCTGTCTGCTATTACGGGAAGAACTGCACTGACAGAAAGCCAAGTCAGCCCCTTAAACACGCACACTGTGTCCAATGGAAGATCTGGGCAGGGCAGACTGAAGCCATTGTAATAGTTGCTAGGAACCAGAAGACCCTCGGTCCCTGTTTTGTGCTGCTCTGCAGGGTGACGACAGGATACAAGACAATGCATGATGCCGTGTAAACTGATGCTCCACCTACTCTGACTTTACTCAGTTTTTAAAAGGGTTGACTTGGCCACTGACCTATTGGGATGTGATATAGTGTTACACTGGTGAGTCTTTACAACTTCATCCCTAACTACCTCTACCCTACATCACATGAATACATTGCTTCTTTGATTCCATGTTTTCTACATGGATCATCAACTGGTGAGGATGCAGATTTTTGCTTGGGACATGCAGCTTTAGCCTCAGTCTTTTAGCACAATATCCAGTATGTAGCCATCATGTCCGTCATTAAGATCAATCTAAAGTATTCTCGTTTGAAAGCAAGATATCTGCGGACATTAAAAAGCCAGAGACAACTTTTTTAATGCATTTATGGAGCTAACATTCGCTTAATTAGCTCTCTCTACCTGTGTCTGAAATCAAGCACCCTTGTTTGGAAAATTACTATGAATTTCAAATTGTGAGCCTGCTGCAAACTAGGCATGTGGAAAATGTAAAAGTATCCCTGCTAGCTCTCTAATTCCATTGTTTTGCAACCCCATTAATGAGAACCTCTCTGAAAGTGTGCATCATTCATATTTTCCATCTCTGCCCTCTCGATAACAGCATGAATTACATCCTGGTTTTATGTGTGGTCATTTAAGACAGCTAGAAACAGTTTTGCCTTCAGATGTGTTGATGACACTTTATTTTTTACAAGGCCACCCGCCCTCTGCTTAAAGATAATCCAACGCAAAATTCTTCAAATTCTTCCGTAGACACAAAGACAAGGAGTTAGAAATAACTCCCTCTCCTCAACAATAATTTTCCAGTGAAAAAGTAATGGCGCATTTCAAAATAGCCATAACACAATGTGAAATCCATAGATGATTCAAGGCATTTCTAGTTTTGTACAAACTTACTGACATGAGGACATTGATTACTTAAATGACTGCATAATGGATGAGCCATGCTGTGCTGGTGTGCCCTCTGCCACTGAGAACAACATGCTATCAGCTCGGATGGAAATCCTCTGTTCAATTATTTAACAACATGAGCAGACATGCATCTACAGAGATGTATTTGTTGTGTTTTGGAGGTGCTAGGTTAACTCAGATTTGCAGGAAATCAGACCAGCGTACTTTATACATTTTACTATCACTCCAATTTCTATTTCTTCTTATCCTCTCACTCTTTGTTTGAACATTTCATACTTCACCTGCTGTTTCATTGCCAGGAACTTGGCACAGAAACAGGCTAACCAAAGAAAGGTGTGTCCACATGAGTGGCACTATATGCTGTTAAACTGACAGAAGTTATGATGTAAACTCATGAAAGAATTGGACATTGTGACACACAGGGATTTGTAATCCATCCAGCCCATCTAAGTAGAGAAGGGAGGGTCAACGTGCAGAGTCCTGTATGTTTTCACTTGGTCAACAGAAACATCTGGCACTAAAATGACAGCATGTACGCCAGTATGGTAATAACTTCTCATTGCAGTGCAACTTCTCTCTTTGTTTCCTTTCCATCCCTTCTTTATTTTCACCTTCTAAGATATTGAGAAAAACACCAATCTAAGTGGACAAAGACCCTTCAACAACTGAAGAAACACATTTTGCACATGGAATATGAAACATGCAAACTGCAGCCAGATCTCACTCACTCACTCACTCACTCACACACACACACACACACACAGTCTGTCGAGTCTCTCAAGCAGGACTTGCAGGTTGAATCGACCCAAACAAGTATTACAGGAACTGCAGGACGAATGCGAACACGTGGCTGTCTTGTGGCTTCTGAGCTCAAACATAAATTAGTCAAGACACACTATTAAAATCTGAAATTACCAGCATACACCAATCAAGTTATAATGAAAGAAATTAAAGGTCAGAAGAAGTGACTGTGGCATGGTGCTATTCCAGGAATTGGAAATATTTCTGATGCAATGAAAGTAATTCTGAACAAGAGCTAAAGATAAGCCAATTCATTTCACTTTTAACCTTTAATTACCAGGGTGGAAACAAATGAGTAGATCAATTATTTTACAAATCACAACAAACACATCAAAAAAGAGGAAAACATTGAAGACTTGCCTTGCCATAGAAAAGTTGATGCGAGTCAAAATGCAGGCTTGCATCTTTACTTGGCTGCTATTTACAAATCCACAAAGAGACGCGGAAAATTAAAGAATGAGAGCGGTGCTTTCTTGTCTTGGTAAGTAAGAGAAAACAGCAGGACTTTTTCTTCGCCTTTCTCTCTCTCTGCCTGTCTCTGACTCTCTCCGACATCTCCTCTCTGTCTGACATCCCTCCATCCATCTGGGCGTCCATCTCTCCGCTCTGCATGCATGCTCGCTGTCTGCCTGTTCCCTGGGTGGAAGGAGCCTCTGAGAGCGAGTCAGCACTTCTTAGACCCTGCCCTAAGCTCAGATCACATGACAAGGGTGGAACACACACACACACACACACACACACACACACACACACACACACACACACACACACACACACACACACAGTCACATGATCTTTCAACAATGGAGCTTTTGTTCCAAGTATCTGGGGCTGCTGGTAAAGATACAACGCCCTGCCTTGTGCCCTTCCCTCTACCAATACACACAGTGATGACACAATGTGCAAACCCCCCCCACACACACACACACACACACACACACACACACACACAAGTTCTATATAATTTAGTTTATACGTTATGGTCATGTGGTTGAGTTTAAATACCGCCGTGTTATAGTGTCTGGTGTTGAAATAAGCCTGAAACTGTCAGTTTATTCTGTAATACACATTAGTCTTAATAAGTAAAATGGCAGCAAATTATGTTATCTATACTCTCACACAACCAACACATTAAATGTACTGAATAACATCTTTAGCCTTGGAATGTCAAGAGTCATTCAGGAAGCAACAACTAAATCAAAGAAGGTGCCCGTTTGGAAAAATTAGCCTTTAACATTACATTAAAGTCTGAGACAGTTAGTGCATTAATCATTTACCTGATTGATCAAAACTGATTTGCCAGCTACTTAGATAATTGATTCGTCCTTTAAGTCCGTTAAAATAACTACTAAATGAAAAACAACATCAGCTGTGACCTTTTAAAAAGTGTCCTATGATTATTAACAATTAACATGGAGCAGCCAGACTGCTTCTGTGTGTGCCTTTAACTCAAACTCATCGTTTTTTTTCTTCAATACCATATATAAGAAAATGCACATATGTCAATTTTTCATAATGAATACCATGATACCTTACAACCATTTTGACAGCATGTCACCACCAATGGCCTACTTATCATTACCTGATCCTACGTCACACTGCTAGGTTACAATGTTATGCACTCACTTGCTCTCCTGCAAAGCCAATATAGTTTCAGTGTTGACACAAAGCTTGTTTGATTTTGGCAATACCTGGGCTCATAAACAGCTGCGAGGTTAGATCCCAAAAAAAAATAATCAATGTAACACAGTTGGTTGGCCAACTGTTTACAATGAAGAGATATGAAAGACAACTGCACGATTATATATATATATATATATATATATATATATATATATATATATATATATATATATATATATATATATATATCAGCATGTTCAGCGTGTCAAAGGGGGATTCACTGTTGACACCGTTGCTATTCGCTAACCCTATCAATGAACTGTTATCCAGCTCTTGCATCATTGACATCTCGTTTTTAAAAGAGTTGGTGATTAAATCATGTGCCATGAGATGCACTTCAAGGACCGTCGCACACGACAAGCGACCTGACTGGAAACAGAAACTGAACTCGGCTAACGACAGCTAAGTTAGCTGCGTGAGCGCCGTTAGAAAAACAAGCTGTCAGAAGATAAACCCAACAAGCACGCGGCTGAACTGAAGCGGCGGTCCGCTCACTCACCGGGAGACGCTGCTGCTCGCTGCTGGCTGGAAACTAACTTCTCAGCGGGCAAGCGGAAACTTGACGTTAGCTGGCGGGCTCAGTGACAGTTTGTTGCTGTGTGACACCCAGTAACCTCCTCTCTCCTGTCTCCTCCTCCCCGCTCCTGCTGTCGACTGTCAGGCGGAGGCGTCCCGCTGCTAACGGCTCCGCTAGCTTAACGTTAACAGTTAGCCGTTTGTTTTCACGACGAGGAGCCCCGGAGCCTCCGGACGGACGAGCGCAGAAGGCTCGGAGCCCTCCGGTGGTTCGTGTGGGACAGTAAACGTGAATGTGGACGCGGAGAGCTTGACCGGAGGACAGCGACTCTTCCGCTCACGGAGACCGACGCGGTTGTCAGTTGCTCGGCGCTCGTTTCGGGCGAAATACTCGTGTGACGTCACGCCGTACAACAAACAATCGGCGCTCACCGGAGGGAGACTCCTCCGGTTTGATTTGATTATTGGCAAGTTTTGTTGCCTTTTTGTTTGACATCACTGTGTCGTTTTATTAGGAATTGGTTTTCTTGCTTCTTTTTTTTGCCTTTGAACAACACAGATGATGGTCAAAAAACTTTCAGAAAAGCTAACATCCATACATTTTAACAAATTATCCAATAACAGTCTCCACCAAGTGGTGCACTGACATTCACTATAGCACAGTGCAAAACCATGTTGATTAATAACACCGATTAACACAAATCATTTCATGCACAGCAAAACTGAGTTCACTTTATTGAAAATGTTTGTGTGAGCAAATGATCATGACAGCAAATACATTGGCATTAACTAAATACAAATAGGTATATTAACTATGTAATATGTTGATAAAATATATAGTTGATGTATAATAATAACGAGAAATTAACCTGTACATAATGTATCCATTTTTTGTTGTAGAAGATACAATTGTCTACAATAATAGAGGAAAATAGATGTATAACAATATATGGATATAAGTTAAAGTCAGCTTCATGTCATGTTTTTACTTTAAAATTAGCAACACAATGACAGTGTAATGTCTTAAACCACTTAACATAATCATGTCTGCACCTATTTGTACTAATCCCCCACTTGGTGCAATCTTGGTTGGTAGATATTGTTAGGCTGATTAGGCATATCTCTGAAAATAAATCTATGACAACATTACATAAACAACAAACCCCTTTCCACTGCCTACTACATCAGAAACAAAAGAAACTTGTGTTCCATTCAACTTGTCATGAAAAGCTTTGCTACAGTGACACCTAGAGGACAAGCGACGTAATGGGAATCATTTCACAAACGCTAATGAAGATTGATCAGAAGAAAGATAGGAAACATAAAAAACACCTTTGAAAACATTTCCAAAAGGAGTGGACACATTTGCTATAGACCAGTGGCTAGTTCTCCTTGTGTTGTGGAAGGCACTGTCCGTCATGTCATGACCGGGTTGTCGCCACCACCATCGTCTCTGTGGCTGAAACAAACAAGCACAACATTAGTTTGTATGGTAGAAATGCATACAATTAGTGAACATAACTGTCATTTTGCAACATGCATAACCTAGAGTTTAAACAAGTAGAATGGACATGGGCAGCAGGATTTAAATGGAGTGCAAAGAAAAGTATAGTAATATTGTATATGAGTCACACTGGTCTCATAAACAGCTAAAATGTGGCTATCTGAAAATAATATCTATCCTGGAGATGTCCATTCTACTGCCTCTAGCTCTACACAGACAGCTGTGCTTATAGCTGTGCTGTGTTTGGCCGTTTACCTTCTTAACTGTTCTATTACATCACTGAGCAGCTTTTTACTGTCCAGAAAGACACCTTTGGCTCTGTGGATATAGGCAGAAATACATATGTTCAGAGCCAAACACAGAGAAGACTCAGATTATATCATTTTTAATGATAGAATTTAAGAGCCGTAAATGTAGCCACATTGTGTCCTATATTGTTAATGTGATGGTAAACAGTTCAGATTTATTTGAAAATAGAAATCAAGCAGGACTCACAGAGAAAAACCCGTTGAAATGAAACTGTGTACTGACAATAGTTTTACTTTAGTAACATGCAGGCCAACTACATCCCTATTCTTACTCAAATAATGTCAAATGTATTTGACATTTTTTGACATGTGATGCAAGCTCTTTATGTTTGATACTAATTAATGAGGTTGTCTTCATAAACTACAAATTCAGAGTCCAGAGGATATGAGAGCTTTCCAATTGAAAATCTTTAATATAATATATTTAGGTCTTTGCTGCAGCTGTCATCATTAAAGATGGTCAGTTTACAACAAAAGAAATAGGTTGAACGTGTTCAGCCACTCTAAAACCTTTTATTAGATATGAATCATTAACTTTTAGATGCTTTTTTTAGATGATGTTTGTTATATACTCAAAGTAGTAGGAGAAGAATCCGCATCTGCCTTTACTTCAATTAAGGTTTCTCACAGCAGGAAAAGCACAGGTGGAATTGAGAATGTTAAAGTAATTGTTACATCTGTCAATACGTCTGCTGTGTCTAAGATTTATTGTACTGCCATTTATCATCTGAAATTGTCACTGTGCCCAAAATATTATCTGTGAAGTCAGACTATTTTCTCTATTTGGCAAAAAATAATAAAAATCTTCCTTTCCTTACACTACTTACCATATTCAGTTATATAAGTATGATATGTGTTTTTCTAACAGGATACAAGCTGAAACTCTGGGTGTAATTTATCTTATTGGAGCCTTGGGGGTGGTGAAGAGGAACTTTCTATACTACTATTTCCTTTCTTTACAATAAAAAAAGCAATAATTGTAACTATTATGCAGCATTATAGATGAGACTAAAGTAGGCATTTGACTTGCATGTCACTTTGTAGGTTCTTACTTTGTCCTTCCACCAGGGCCTCCTTGACCTCCTGTGTTATATCCACAACTTCCTCTCCGACACACTGCACTCCCAAAGCAGCTGGTGGCGCCACCTCCTCTGCTGCTGATGGAGCAGAGTGGCAAGAGTGGCAGTGCTTGGCCTCCTGTACTGGAGCCTCTGATGTAACTTCTGGTTCGGCAGCTGAAAGGACCTCAGGGTCTGACCCAGAAGAGGCTGCTGCCAGCTGAGTCGTGTCCACGACTGCTGCAGCTTCACTGTGTGTTGCCAAAGTGTCAACTGCCTCCACCGATGTCTCGGCAGCGGGTGTTGTCTCATCCACTGGAACAGCTTCAGCAGCAGTGGTGTCCTCCTCAGCAGGTGTAGCCTCCTCAGCAGGAGCAGTATCTTCAGGTGAGGTATCTGCAGAGGAGACAACCTCCTCTGAGGCAGCTGCAGGGACTGTAGCCTGATCTTCAGACTCAACCTCACCCACCTCCTCCACTACCAGGGCTGAAGTTGTAGGTTCCTCAGACAGAGATGCAGCCATCTCCTTCTCTTCCTCTGCTGCTGCTACAGGGGCAGATGTCTCTTCTTTTACCAGCTCTTCAGCAGCTGGTGCTTCTGGATCAGCCTCAGACTTCAACTCCTCCTCATTCACTACAGTTGCCTCTTCAGCTTCTTCTTTAGCTACCACCTCTGTGGTCGTTTCCAGAATTTCTGGCTCTACCACATCCAGTGTGAAGTCCAAACTTTTTCCATCGTCCTCCATTTTCCGGATAGCTTTCACCAGACTTGTCTCACCAATAGAAGCTGCCGCTATCTCAACTGGAGAGCCGGCGAAGAGCTTCACAGCTGTGAGCAGATCTGGCATAGATTCTGGAGGACAGGAAGTAGTGGCGGAGAGAGCTTTTAAAGACAATGTAGACTATAAGTTCAAACATTACAACTTTGAACATGGGAGTTAAATGAGCTTCATGTGCAGTCAAATTTGCTTTGATAGCAATATATTTTAGAAGGCTGTACTATACAAAGCATGACTGTTTTGTATGGTACTGTCCCATTTTTCTATGCACCATATTGTATGTTTTATCTAGAAGAGACAACGATCGGCACTAGTTTACAACAATTTAAATAGATTAGATTAATTTAAAGACATAGAAATGTATCTGCAACAATTTTGACCATCGACTAATGGCTCAAGTTAATTAATCAAAGGAAAAAAGGGCATACATTTACTGGAACCAACTTTTCCAGATGTGAGGGTTTGCTGTTTTTGTTTTGAATAATTGGAAATGTAATATGGAGTTGTGGACTGTCTGAGCCAATTTGTTGTATCAATTCCCTCATTTAAGATGAGGATTACACCTCATGTAACTGAACAGAAGGCATGTGCAGCACTTATCCTAGAATATACAGTAGTTTGCTGTGTTATGTAAATTTCACTTACCTTGAGCTGTGGTCTATCTTTGTGTGGTCTACCGGCACCACAGGTTCAGAAAATACTCTACAGGAAACTAACTGCCCAGTTCATGCTCCCTCTGCTGGTGGAACCAAGTGTACTTATTGGAGAGAAATGCTTTCATAGCACTACATTTTAGTATAAAAGCCTCAAGTCCATTCGATGTAAACCATAAATGGACATTTTAATAGAGGTTCCCAATTCAACGTTCAAATAATTTAGTTCCTTGAAATTTGATTTATTAAAAATGGTAAAAGTCCCTAGATTGCCACCAACAATGATCTAGGCCGTCATCCTGGTGAGCCAATAGGACACCAAAACAAGCAATGTAATCTAGGATTAGTCCTAACCGGCCTGTGACTGCTTTAAACTGCACTCGTCACAATTAGGACTCAAAAGCAAAAGCCAATACAAATCTGAAGTTTGAGAGAAAATAAATAGAATGCAGCCGGTCAATTTTTTTTCTTCTTTCTACTTGTTGAGCCGGATCTGTGACATCCATCCGACAGTTTCTCGCAAAGTGCTGCCTGCAGCGCCTTTCAGCCAATTACATACATACCATTTCCATACTAGGACTTTGTTGACGAATATGCTCTAGATTGCCAAATGGGTTGGTAGATTTGTCTGTGGCTCTTTAAAACCTGGTTTGATATTGTGGCTGTATTAATTAGATGTCATACTTTGTTCACCATTAAATCATTTTATAAATGCTTGAGATATAGCCATATAAAAATCAATTAACTTGATCACAAGCCATTTCCGCATCATGGGAGCATGAACATAGCACAGGGATTATACAGGAAATTAAACATTTCTACAGGAACTCAGTTTCGACACCTACAATATAATTGTTACAATATTTACAACACATACTATTAAAGCAACAAGCACAAGCTAGTCGCTGAATAGGTGCCAGACGACTTATTCTGAACCAGTTATTTTACAAGCTTCAAGAATAATTTTTTGAGTCATGCAAATAAATCAGTTTCAATAATACGGTCACTCTGCAACCATATAAGAGTACAAATGCAATATTGAGACGCTTCCTTCTCATCCAGTGATGTTTTATTCTTTGAAAACTGCATTAGTCATAATAGCAACTTGCTCTGACAATAAAATATCTGTAGTGTTTTCTGAAAGACTTCACATTTTAAAGAACAGGAGAAGTAAGTTTACACAAAAAGGTCTTGGCTACATGGATAGGAAACTTCCAAAGTATTTGAATGTGTGGGAAGAAAAAAAATAATATATATATGGTCATTATGATAAGAAAAATGATGAAGACAACTAGACAAGAGCTGCAGCCAGGACAAGAGCAAACAGTTTTTGGTCAAACGACTGTTCCATCTCTACGGTTTGCAGACTAAAGCTAAGCAATGATTCAAAGCATATAGCTGGAAGTAAGCATTAGATGAGAAGACAACCAAGTGTACGTGTGGACACAAGACAACTTATCAAGATGGGCTACATTCATTCACCGTGCTGACATTGATAAGGCAAAGAAATCAGAGGCTGTCCCGTCTAAAAGAAAAGGCACTTAGAACCACATTAGCCATCAACTCAGTTCTATCCCTTTTATCACCAGTTCAACACTCCTCTTAACTGTACAGCAGCCAAACCATAATTTGGATTTGCTCTAGTTATATAAAAAAAAAAAAATCCAAACTGAATCTAAAAGACAGCCTAATGCCAAATGTTGTGGTTTGGGTCTGGAGGTTGGGCTGAGGTAAGGGAAGGAAGGATCCCAAAAACTGGACTGATGAACCCCAAACTGGTATTCATTAAAACAACCAGAAGTGAGTTACCCACTTATCAAAATAGGGTTTCATTAGTCCTTTTTTCCTGGGCCCAGAGAGGTGAGACAGCACAACTAACTCAAAGCCCTACTTCCTGGGAATCTAAGCACCATCACAGCTTTATGCAGCCACCTCTGCAGCAGGGGCCGCCTCAGCCTCGGGGGCTGCGGAGCCAGTCTCTGCTTCAGCAGCGGGAGCAGGAGGGGCTTCATCTACTACTGCCGTACCAGCACTCTCTGCTGCAGGGGCCTCTGCTGGCGTCTCCTCTGTGGCAGCGACCTCCTCTGTGGCTGGAGCAGCCTCTACCACTGCAGGTGGAGTGGCTTCTTCTGCTGCTGCTGCTGGCTCTGCAGCGACCACCTCAGAGGCCTCAGCGGCAGCTTCCTCAGCCTCGACGACGGGTTCGGCAGCGGCCTCGACGACGGGTTCGGCAGCGGCCTCGACAGGAGGGAGCGACTCTGCAACGACAACAGGTTCAGCAGCAGCCTCGGCTTCTACAGCGGCGGGGACAGACTCTGCGACGACCTCAGGTGCCGGCGCTGCCTCCTCCACTGGGGCGGGTTCAGCTGCAGGAGCTGCTACTTCTGGAGCTGCAGAGCAAGAAATTGGGAACAGAGAATTAGCATCTAAATACTTCCTTCAACATGCAATGTTAAACAGTACTGGAATGACACCATTTGGGTTTGGTGTAATGTAAGGAGCATGTCAGTTGCTCTGTTGTAATCAGCACCAAGTTGCCAAAAGGTCAAAGTCTTCTTCCAATCCACTCCTAAAGGCCTCAAATAATCTTTCATGGCACTGGAAAGCCAAGAAGGTGCCCAAAGTAAAACATGATGGCTAAATAGCTCACACAATCCAGTTGGGCAAAACATAAGGCTTGAGATTTGAAGACATTGACTCCCGTCAACAGGTAACATACTGTAGGGTTGAAGGTCAAGCGTTTAGGCATTTAAAAAAGATAAAGCATCATAGTTTTAGTTAAGTGAAGGCGAATCCTGACATGTTAAATAGAACTACCTGCTTTTACAGTAACAATACTGATTTGTTCAATAAGACACCACCCATAGAAATGAAACACCATCTTATGGAGGGCACAACTCTATGACAGTGGTTTGTTTCAGTAGGTCAGCCGATAAGAACTCATAGCCAATATTCTTTATACATCTTCCAGTTCATATAACCAACTGATTCAGGACAACATTAGTTAAATAGTGAAACCTCACAGAATGCATACTAAAAGTTACTTGCTTTAGTAGCAACGGATGTGATTTTTTTTTTTATTACTTCAGCTGCCCCAACACCAAAATGTTGTTTAAAAATCAGCCAAACAAACCACTCATCAGATTGTGCCGCTCAGCACACTAAATTGCGCTGCAATTATACTCCGATTAAATTTGTCAGGATAATATGAACTTCGATCACAATCTCTTTAATCACCATGTGGATCAAGAGGATTCTGTGACTTGGTTTCCAGGACATTTTTGCTTTATTACATAATGTGATCACTGGCCAGTTTAAAGCCAGATCAATTCACTCTCCAGTGCTGTAGGGAGCAGAGCTTTATATTCCTGTGACCAAAAACAACACTTCCAGGCTGCATGTCCACAACTGAACCAGATGCAGACGCTGCTTAACACCATTACAGACTAGTTAGCTGCTCTGGGCGTGGCGCCATGATCTCTCATTCTGGCTGAATAGACAAATGAATTGCAGACAGAAATCTAAACAGACAGGCAAGATAAAGCCATTGAGTGTGATCATTCTACCGTGTTCGATATTTGGGTGGTGCAGCCAGAACCAGCTAGGAAATGCAGCAAGATTTGATATTTTTTTTCCCCTTTCTATTTCTCAGAACAGTCCAGCTAATGTACTTAGCGGTTAATGCTAATTGTAAAATGGTAGCAGCTTATCAGAAAGGTTGTCGTCCTTGTGAGCATGCAGAGCTCAAAACCCTACGGTGGCCATGTACAAACTCAAAATGCACAAGCATGGCCATAGATTCTTATTCATGTATAATTATATGAACGTTGTGTGTAATCAATTAATTTACTGTAGACTTGACCAAATTTAAAAGAAATGTGTCTGTCCTTTCTGTAGTATTTTTTGGGGAAATGTAACCACAGGAGATGGGGTGTGTGTTTCGTGAGGGCGTGTCAGCAGCTGACCCTTTTCTGTTGGGGCCATGCTGGCGAGTCTGTCCTCATATCGTTCACTATCCCCGTTGACTGTCTTGTAGGCCTGAGAGAATGAGCAAATACACAATTACTACATTTCAGCACAAATGATAACAGTACAAAAAAAAAATGACAGCATTACGCTGACATTTTGTCCAATATTAACAAACACAGCTGATAGGCTCTTGGCAAAGCACAAGTGTATGGCAGCCATTGTCTGGACTGGTTTCTTCATGTAGAAAGCACAAAAAGCCTTCTATGTCCATTTGGTGTCTGGACTGTGGCGACACAGTCTAGTCTGCCTGTACAGCATTGTAAGCCTATTAACATAAATTTCCAATTCTGACTAAATCTATTAAGTTCCTTAAGAATTACAGTCTCAATTTTTAATGTAATTTACTGCGTGTAATCAGGAGAGGACACGGTTGTTAGTCTTTTGAAGCAGTTAAGTAATATTCCACTCAACATCTTTAAGTTACTCACTGCTAATGCTGAATAACAGATTGAGCAGAATACCACTTTACCAAAAGGGTAATAATCATAGACCGTATACAAGAAGTGGACGTCGTCACCCATTTGTTTATGGACTGCCATTTTGAAGCTTGGAATTCTACATTTTGGCCGTCGCCATCTTGTTTTTTGCAACCAGAAGTGAGACGAGAGGGTGGCACTAAGTGCAACTGAACGCTGAATGGAACACTTCAGTCGCTTAAAACTATCGCAATTGACTTTCAGAAATTTAAAATACAAGTTTAAGGTACTTCCGGCCTTAAAAGTAAAGCCAATGCTGGAGGTTGCCACCTGGTCATAATGCAAACTTGCAGGTCAGATGAACCTGGTATGGAGCAACAAATACTCACATAGACGACTGCAGCAGTGAGGCCTCCTCCACACAGAACAATGTATGCCATGTTGCTGGAGCTACCAGGAACCCCAAAGGCCATGTGTCGCACTGGAGCTGCTGAAAGACAGAATTACAGTGTTAGGTGGGAAACTTTATTTGAAGCTGAACTGCAAAGAAGTTTACCACTATTGAAATTGACATAAGAAACTGTAATTTAGGACTATATAGTACTGTGGACCTTTTTTTTTGTTTAGACTCAGCACAAAAACTAATGCATTCTGGGTGCGTCAACATGTCTCCATCCCTTAATCCAGTTACACAACAGAGCCCTGGTAAATTACAGCAGAGGAGATGGAAAGATTCAGCAGCAGCCAAGCTAAACATCAAATTGTCGCTTATATTAAATCCCAAAACAAACAATGAAACACTTCCTGCTTCACGATCTTAGATTTGCCCCTAGAAACAAACTAAAATGATCTATTGGGCTTGAAGTCATTAATTAGTCACTCGACACGTCAGGAAGCATTTGGCAGATCCTCAGTAACTCCTAATAGGTTTTTTGTGTTGGCAATTGTTGCAGGCTGTGACCCATGTGAAGAGATTTGCTGGTGTTTAAAGGATTGCCAGTGGTGCATGCAGAGGAGGTTGTAAATAAAACCAGCCGGCATCCCAAACACTGCCTCAGCCTAATCTCTTCCTACCGACAGTCGATATCCGTCTCTCTATCACACACACACCACAGTGTACATGCAGTTACAGTTCATAGGATATCTTTAGCATGAGCCGCACATGCATGTGCACATGGTTTACTCAGCAACCCGAGCAGGCAAGCAGAGGTTGTGAAAGAACACAATGTACAGCCAGCCACGCCCCTTTTCGTCCTTCCCATGTGTTCAGACAAAATCATAACTCACTATGTGACTTTTCCACTGACAGCTTGCACCCAACTTTAAAAGCAAGGAATCTGTCTGTTCTTCACATAGAACATTATGGTTAACCCTTGCATTCACTTGTTTTTGTCAATGAGAAGTTAGAAACCACTCTCATGTCTGTCTGCTAATCATGTAACTGGAGCCAGCTCGCAGACTGAATCTTTTTTTATTTTTTATTATGTGCAAAAAACAAAGTTCGGAAATTTCACATTGTGGTTTTATTGCTTGGCCCCGAAGCAGTAACTGATTAACAAACAAGAGACTATACACCACATGTTAGTTATTGAGCTTTACATGTGCTCCTGGGCAGATTTTGCAAGCTATTTACCCCCATTACCATTATTTATGCCAAGCCAACTGGCTGCAGCTATACATTACATGTAGTACCTCTAAATTACAAGTGATAATTTTCTTTAATTAAAGCTGGATATTGTCCTGTTGTGGATGCTCTGCTACAGTCTCATTAAGTCTCCCCTCATTCGTCCCCTTAATACCCATGACACAGCAGCACCATGCGACACAAGGCCAAGTACAGGTTATTTATACAGGTAATCAGTTAATCCCTGCAATGAGGTTCAAGCCTGTAGAAATGGACACGCATGTCATGTCAGTCAACAACAGACAAAATGGCTGCTATGAAGACACATGTATGTTGGGTAAGTGCTCTTCAGCTACCATCTGTCAGCTGACATGTGCTCAGTACATATGTGGGCCTGCAGGTCAAACAGGTCATGACTGGTACCAGTCACACCAGCAGTTCTCTCAGAATACAGAAAGAAGCTTCAGCAAGACTAAAGCTTGTAGGTAGAATTCATTTTTGTCTTCAGTCAGAGCTTCACCAGAGGTTGTTTTTGTAAAACAGGAACTCAAAGCAGCAGTTTGACCTCAGGCTAAATTCCACATGCTCAGATTCCAAAGTCAAGGATGATCGGGTGAAGGACATGTGGAAAGAGAAAGGCCAAGTGACCAAAATCCACTTCACCGTACATGGCAAGGCTACAAAGTTTGTTTTAAGCAAAACACATTGTTTTTTTCCCCCAGTGCAACTGATGCAAAGAGTTGTTGGATTCAAGTCTTAGATGTTATGCAAATGTATTTTTTATACATGATTCTCAGGAGTGCCAACACTTATGAGCTCGACCACATGGAGAGCAGCTCTGCCCTACAGAAGAAGTCCTAGGACAACGTGTGACCATGAGATGACAAAGCATCGCTCGTAAAGCGTTTTTTTCTGAGCAAATAAAAAAAAAAAAATGGTTGAGACTTGAAAACTTTGATTAAAAAATAACTGCACGCGATGCAATTTATATAACCTTTAAAGCAAAGAGAGTTTCGTCGTGTGTGATGCGCTCTTTCATAACGCGCAAGAACGGTGTGTTCCCAAAGCAGGACACACCTCCTCCTGCTGCTCAATGGAAACCCTGTGAGAATTAATCCTTTTAGGAGACTTTCACACATTCCTCGCATTAAAAATGCCAACATGTAGAAAGTAATCTTCGCTTTTAGAAATTAAGAAAAAAAAAGAAAAAAAAAGTGTACGAGTAACTACACTTTAGACAATACGAGAGTCATTGAGAAAACGATTCGATTTTCCAAGTTTAAATCAAAACAAGCCGTTAAACGCACGAGACCGCGACATATATGTCCTCTATTTTAAACAATGTGACTGCAAATCACGTAAATTGCACTCAGAAGTCAGTAACCGACAACCTTTTATGCGACTCACCATTTCTGGATGTTGGTTTGAAAGCCCTCCGTGCCAGCGGCCCGACTCTCTGCAATGCCCGTCTGCAGAACATCTTTGCTCGGTTATCAGCAGCAGGTGAAGGAGTGCGTGTCCGTGTGTATGCAGCAGGTTTTAAAGATGTTTGAGGAGGAGCACACAGCTGGTGCTGTCCAATGCTGATTGCAGAGGGTACACCCCCTTTCAAGAAAGGTCAATGCACCAGCGCGCCCCCTGCAGGTGAACTGGCAGAACAACACTCGGTTTTAAATGTGGTGGGTTTAGGTAAGTATTCTCAAATAGCCCGCGTTGTAATTCTAGATTTATTTATTTAGTTTTTATTTGTTGATTGATGAACACTTTAAATTAAAATGTAAATGCACCCAATTACAGCCGCAAGGCTGATTTCCATTGTCTGTCCCCCTGCCAGATGTACAGGCTGAGTGTCCTAGAGGAAAAGGTCATGCCAAAGTGCAGTAGTAATAAACTACAATCAATTATAGTCTGTAGCTGACAATACACAACAGTTCGATAATAAAAGGTTAACAATGGATAAAAAGGAAATCGCATATATATATATATATATATATATATATATATATATATATATATATATATATATATATATATGCGATAAGGCTATATATATATAAGAAACAAGAGAAAATATCACAGTGTAAGGAAGACATTTCACATTCATCATATTGCACACAGATATATTGCACATAAGGGCATTAATTAAATTGCACATTTAAAGTTTCATTCATTCATTCAAATAACATTAATACATCACATATCCATGACAGCACTAATACTGCTAACCCAGGTTAAACTATCTATGTGCACAAGTATAGTAACTTATGGTAACTTTATAAATATAACATCTGGTTATTGTTTTCTGGGGTAGATTTAGCAGTCTTAATATGTGGCATGCTGCATACTGAGATAAAATAATGTTGGCTGTGCTGAGGAGGATCAGACATCCCTCATGCTGGTTTCAAGTGGATTACAGTCCCATGTGGTTTCATGGAAAGAGACAGTGAACTGCGGTTGCATAATACACACTGTCCCAAAGCTATTGTGGGACTGCGCCATGCATGGCTTTGATTGGCAGGGACAAAATAGTACAAGAAGCAAGTAATATAATAATCTGTGTTATATGTTATACTAACAAATATGTTTACACCCATCAGCTTGTTAGCACCAGATGTTTTCAGACAGTAAAAGTGTCATAGTTTCAGTTCACTTATATTTAAATATATATTTAATATGCATATTTAAAAGATCCTATAATTTAAATGAGGACAAAGTAGCAGCTAGAGATGAGGTTGCAGATTGTGCCTCATTCCCCTCCACATGCAAGGCTCTTTCATAGTCAGTGTTTGGACTCCGTGAGGAGGAGCGGCTCCATATGGAAATATGAAGGTATGAAAAAACTCAAATGATTCTTCATTCTATATATATGAAAACATACGTATAGAAAGATAGATATAGAAATAGCAAAAGTAGAAATAAGTCAGTCATCCTCCATAAAGATAAGGGACTAACAAAAGAATGGTCAAAATCAAAGCAGCAGGGGTGGAGCTATCCTGACTTTTATTCCCTAGTTTTGATGAAACTCCAAAAACACTGGACCCCACATCTTTATCTTTATAATGCAACTCCAATGTTTGTTTTCAATATAGTATAATAGTCTGTACCGGCCTGCTAAACTTCCATGTCTTTCAAAGACGCCTCCAGTTTGTTACTCTGCAAAAGGCTTTCTGTTCCAAGTGTTATATCCTTCAACCAGACATCACTGTGATATCTATGCACCGGTGGAAGATGTCTGTAAAAAAGTAGACAGAGTTTTCCAAGAAAAATGGACCAGTTCCTGTTTCTTTTCAGAGGTAAATGAGAAGTCAGTGTGCTTTTTGTGTTACAGCACCGTTCAGTGCGCCACTACCAGACTCAGTGTGACAAAAGATTCAACTTGCATGGTCAACTGAGAACAGAGAAGATACATGAAGCAGGTATGAGGAAACAGCAGTCAATTCACTGATTTCTGGGTTACAACTACATGTTTGTAGTCGTAATCCAGAAATCAGTCATGATGAATTAGAAACATTTGTAGAATATATATTTGTACTAATTTACACTTAAAGACAGGGAAACATCTGGACTTCTGGAGTTACTGGTCCTGCCCACTTGAGATTTAATGGAGCTGTATGTGGCCTTAGAATTCAAATGTGTTTTAAAAATTTTCAGACGTTCAAACACCAGCTTTCGATTTTATCTGTTTATCTGCTTCTCTAAAAACAAGCTTTAGACACAACAAATAGTCAGCAAATTAGAGAATTTGGAAATCACGTTTTTTTCGTCCTTCACCTTTCCAACTCAAATCAGTGGCTAAATTAAATGTTATTTAATAATTGTGTAAAAGCAAATTAGAAAAATATAAAAGATACTCTCCTCCCGTTATTGTTTTTCTTGAGTCTAGAGTAAGTCTTCTACCAGTTGACTGTTGAATGTTCCACCACTGTGACACACACACACACACACACACACACACACACACGATCTATGGCTGTGTTGACCAGTATGCAGAGGAGGTTTGCCATCATCATGTGACGACTTCTGAATCATCGATTGGACACACAATCACAACACATGATCCACAACGCCCACACTGCTCATGCACAAGACTGGTGCATGACTGCTGTGATGTTCTGTCCACCTGGACATAGTCCTGTGGTGGGAACCCCGTAACAGCCAGGATTCGATTAACCCCACTGTAAAGTTACTCGTATATACAGATCCTTCACCAAATAATGTCTACATTCAGTCTTTTATTTGGCAGCAATTGTAAACAAGAAGATCACAAATATACATACAATTTCCAAAAAGGACGTCTCACATAATTAAGAGTATAAATATTAAAGTTCATTGTGGGAGTAACAGCAACTGTGTTTCAAATGTAAAAAGATTTGTATTTTTGTCTGGTCAAATATTAACATTATGCACAGTACGGTCATTCTCTTATCGACGCAAACGCACGTACATTTACACACAAGGGCTAAAAACGTCACATTGATCCATCTGAAAAGGCCAGCGGCTCCGTCTCTCAGCAGCAGGTCCACAGCTCTTTCTCTGGTCTTTTCTTATTCAGGACTTTAAAGGACCCATGCGTTGAGGTGTTTGCTACTGCAGGTTTCTTCAGTCTCTTCAGTTTGGCACCAACAGCAACAACAATGTCCTCCACTTTATCCTGCTGGTACAGCACCTCCCCATCACCTCGCCGACCGTCCCCGCATTTGTTTGGCGGGTTCTTGGCCGACGTCTCAAAACACATCATGCCGTGGGCTTTGGCGAAGCTCGTCGCCTGCTCCTGGCTTACCTGGCCGTCAGTCCTGCTGGGGTCACGGAGGTCACTCTTATTACCCACCAGGAACCTGGTAGGAGGATGGGCAGCGGAAACAAATGAAGAAGGATGATATTAAGACTTGCACAAAAGAGTAATGCGGTCGTAGGATGTTGACTTAGCTAGAAAAATTCAATATGATTTAAGGGGAAAATACTTCATGTGTAGTGACTTAAAAGTTACAGTACATATATTAAAAGGCCGGTTTCAAAAAAATATGAGCCAGAAATATCCACTTCAGTAGCACACCAAACGGTGTTTAATGTATACAAATTAGCAGATATCAAATATGATAATTCTATCTGCATATTTAAACATACATTTTTAGAAACATAATACAAAAATAATTGTCTTAATGTAAGTAATCGACTGGTAATATATATATATATATATATATATATATATATATATATATATATTTTTTTTTTTTTTTTTTTTTTTTTTTACTGTATTCTCCTGGGGAAATACACCTATTCTTTTAGCTACATCAGCACATTACCTGGGGATTTCCTGCCCGAGGGAGTTCTGCCTGCACTCTTCTATCCAGGCGGTCAGGCTGCTGAAGCTGGCGGGGGAGGTGACATCATATATGAAGAGCACAGCGTGGACATTGCGATAGTAGTGCTGCACCATGGACTTACGGAAACGCTCCTGTCCTGCCGTGTCCCACAGCTGGAGCTGGTGGTGATGACGAGGTGGCAGAGACAAAAAAAAACGTGATAAAGAGGAAATGAATGAGAGGGAAGGCACGAAGAGGAAAATAAATCATGTGTTGAAATACTTCACGGGTAACACACACGCACATTTTGTGAATCATCACTGAGGGGGAAGAAAGAAAAGGAGTAAACAAGTTGATGTGATCATCAAAACTCAGATTTCTCTCTCCTTGAATAAAAGTGCTAAATGTTATATTTATCACTTGATGTATTTTACGACGATGAACGAGGAATATTACATATTCCTATTTCTAAAAGGACTTTGTATAAAATCCTGTAAATACAGATTTGAAAGGAAACTCTTCAGATGCCGAGTCATTCATCAGCACTTGGAAGACCGAGGACTTGTAACAGTTTGAATTATCTTATGAGGACTTGTGACCTGATTTAGACTTGCCTTCTGGGTCCTGAGTATTGACTTGATAGACATGAGATTGGCTTAATTGGCTTGCCCGAGAAGGCTTATAAACAGCTCTGATAAAATGATACGTTAGTTTGCATAAAGCTTTTTTTTTTTAAAGCACTTGATCAACATCCACTTGTGTTGAAGGAAGCCAAGATGTTTCGTAAGGTGCAATGTGTAAGATCTGGCCCAAAGTTTAGTTTAACACATTACAAATAAAATTTACAAACATCAACAGAATGTGAAAAACAGTGGTGACGTTATGTCTGACTGTTTTGTGTTACAGAGATATCTACTGAAATGAGCCTGCTAACTAGCTAGCCTTGTAATACCACTTGTACCTCGAGAGGCGATAGCGAGACACTGTGGCGTCCAGTCTGCCCGCAGTCCAACATGAGGACGAAGAAATAGAGATGCCCTGAGGTGTCGATCACATTGGAAGTACGTTTTGATAGTTTGTTTATTGGATTAAATCCAAAGTGGCAGAAACCAGAAAAAACGTTTTTGCCCTGCCGTTAGTTGGTAGTTTACTTTTTTCTATTGTAATCAATAACTGTAAATGTAAATAGTAAAGGTGAAATGCTGCCCCCTATTTGTTTGGAGCATGCGGTCAGATCTTACACATTGCACCTTTAACTACAAGTTTACCCCAGTTTTGACCCCATCCCACATTCTCCAGTATATTGCTCCTGACCTACTTCCCTTTCTCACCCATCTTATTAACACCTCCCTCTCAG